>OMLB01021798.1:0-2500 GCA_900302555.1 Myripristis jacobus
ATGGACTGCATCCCCCCACAGGGGCTTAGCCCTCAGATAACATATTGCTGTTGTCGGGCAAAAGCAACATATCTGCAAAATGTAACATTTCCAGGAATAAACAAAACAACGCTTGATTGTTTGTGAATGCCTAATGTATTGTTTTTTTGCAGTTGCCTAGTTGGTGTTAATCATCCAACCAGCAAACAAAAATTATCTCATGATAGTTAAAATGCTATCAAAAATTAATAGCATTAATAGAATTTATAGTCATGTTTGAGCCTTTTCTGAGTGACTAAAGTCCAGTCTATGTTTAGTTGAGCATTGGGGTCAAAATTAAATATAGATTATATCAAAGAAAAAAAAAATAATAACATGATTTTTACTTTAAAATAAGCATGTAATGAGATATTCTGTAAACCTCTTCATTTCATTTACTCCAGTCAGGTCATTTATCTTCAGCATGTGAATTAATTGGACAATTAACGGAGAACCCATTTTAATTAACATCTGCTGAATAATGCACGGTTCCACCGATTTTTATGAACAGCACAGAGCAGGTTGGTAATTATACATTTTAAAATGATTAAAAGACTTTTTATTTTATTTAATTTGAATCCACTCTTTCATCTATAGTTAGGTTAAAACTTCTCAGTAACTTTGCATGGGCGATGAAATGTAAAAAGGTACAGACTGTTAGTTTTTCTTAAAGGCATATTGGCATTAGACTCCCCCATTTAAAGTCAGTGGAGTGAATAAATCCACCTATACAGGAGCTTTCCTCTAAGTAATCTCTCATTTAAACACTTACATTCACTGACTGTTGTGATCCTGTGTAAAGATCATAATGGAGCTTTTAAATCACATCATCGCCTTTCATAATTTAGGATTACCGGCAATCCATGGCAAATAACTGACACACACTGAATGGTAACAAGAGATTAGCCACTTTTATTTAGAAAGAGTCCCAAAAAGTAAACAAGTTAGCACACATTCCATATACAAAATGTCAGTGAGAATAGCCTGAATATGCAATGAGATTGATAAGCGATTACATAGTCTATCTTTCTATTTTTGATTACAAAAGCAACAGTGATAGTAATAATACATTGTGCCTCCCTTTTCCGCTGGAGTGGAGGGCTCTTCGCAGGTCAATTTCAGGTTTCAAAAAAAAAAGATGAAACAAAATAAATAATAACAAAGACTAAAATTTAAAAATACTTTCATGACTACAACCTCTCACATGTGCCAAAATTAGAAGTGCTCGTCTGTATAACGTGTGTGTCAAAATAACGATTTATGGTATCCATAATAATGCATCCTTCAGAAAAAATGTACAGACATAGAAAACTGTATAGTGTATTTGCCGAATTTTCGTGTTTAAATTAAGCGTTTATCGTGTAAACCGATTAGTTTCGACACAGTAATGGAAAAAAGGGGCTATAATTTTTTAATATTTATACTTTTTATATAAAATATATGTATATATTTATATTTATATATATTTATATTTATATATTGTGTATATGTCTAACATTGTATTTCCAATCTCAAACAGTTAATCTCACAACTTCAACATTAAAATGGAAACGCATGTTTGGCATCTGAAAAATTAACCCATGTTTTTGCGGCAACAACATGCAACTGGTGCTACTTTATAGTCAGATCAATGCAAAATACATGGAGACTGGAAAACAAAGCGAAAAGGCTATTGTATTAGCACTGTCATTGCCACCAACTGTACATTTAGTTACAAAAGTTACAGAATGTATCATCTACATTCACTGAGATGACAGTGATTGATTATATTAAGACTATATTCATATCTACTGGCACTAGAATTTGGCACTCGTACTTATTTGGCATTTTATACCACCATTTCGACCATGTGGATGTTGATGCCTCTTTTGATTTCGCGTCAGAATGTGATGCAGTAATACCGTACTCTTTTTTACTTCTTCTTCTTCTTTTTCTTTTTTTTCTTTTTTTTTTTTTTGCATTCATGATGTGTAAACGGACTCATTTCCTCATGAAAGTTGGACAACTACCCTGGTCCTCGTCAGAAAAAATACAAACAGCAAAAGCACTGAAGCAAACAAATAGACAAAATTAAAACAGAATTGCGGCACCAACTCGAACAAGTAAAACATAGAAGGATTGATTCCAAATGTCAAGCATTGACAAATATTTCATATCAACACCAAATGTTAAAGAATAAGATATACAGGAAAGTTTAGAATAGGAATAAATTACATGATTTGAACATCTCACCCCCATAAGCAATGTATTTGGCTTTAAAAATATGGAACTAGAAGCTGTTTAGTATTTTTTCTCTCAATATACTCACACATTAAGATGTTTATATCCAACCAGTATGTAAGCAAGTTTATTTAAAAGCTATTTTGTGAAAATACATAAAAATATTTTTTTTTCAATAAACTTTTCTTTAATTTTCTTAGAAAAAAATGGACAATTTCACATCTTGATGCAGATGATGTCAAGTGTGCTTGAAAATCCCAGG
>OMLB01021798.1:7500-16993 GCA_900302555.1 Myripristis jacobus
TGGGGGCGTTACCTCATCTTCTTATACAAACCAGAACATATAAGCACAGCTACATCAGGGTAGGTGGGATACTATAACAACATTGGACACATTGTTATACTATTCCACCCACCTTAATGAGGATCCCTTCGGCGTTGCAATCCCGTAGCCTTTGGAGTCCAGGTTCCCTCCCACCTTCATGGTGTCACAGGGCTTTCGCTGCTCGATGTACTCGTTCATGGTGGACTCCAGCAGGTAGGCGTACTTCCCTTTCGACTTGCGGACCCTCAGCACCCCCTCGGCTGTGGTTTTCACAAACACCGAGGGCTCTGCGCTGCGCATGTACGTCCACATTTTGTCAAACAGGGCAATTTTTGAACGCTGTATTGAAAGAAGACAATGGGGAAATCAACGCGTTATTCATATGCCGTCGCTGTGAAAGCTGCCAGCCGGTTTTCTCCCTCCCATTATTCGTAATGCCTGTCTTTTAAAGGGGCAATAAGTGCAATTTCTCTCCCTCATAGAACAAAATTACCACATTATATTAATGGAGGGCTGATATGGTTGTTAATACCAATGACTCAAGGATTACTTTGCCACGGGCTAAGATTTGTTTAGGAACAAAAGCTCCCCGCCCGCTAGAATTTCTAGACATTGACGATGTCAGTCCCGGCTCCCACTCGTATTTTTCAACTGATTCAAGTCACAATGGTAAGAAAAATAACTTTTTCACCCTCACAGCATTTCTTGAAAAATCGTATCTTTCATGCTGACCTCATCCTGCGCCAGTAGACATAACTTAAAACCTTCAAACAACCAGGTAACTAACTACTAAATAAATAAAGATAGTACAGATTTTCTGTCAATCCACTCCCTCCACCTCTCCCATCAGATAAAGCTACCTTTCTCTCCTCAAATTATTTCCCAACGGTTTATGCTTTTGAATGATGCCACGCCATCCCAATTAAAAAGGAAATGCATCAATGTTTGGGAGTAAAATGCTCTCAAAATGCTATTTCAATGTGACTTTAATGACTTTAATGATAGTGCTACTAACGAGAGAACATATTTCAGCAGGGAAGGTAAATAAGCCTTGTTTTAACCCCCCCAAAAAATATGGTGTTTTGCATTGTGAAATATTACCGCTTCACTAGATATTTTTGTGTTGGATCTCTGCTCCAATTTTCCATCTGTGACTTTATCAGTTGTGTCAGCTACAAGCCGCTGCAGATCAAGGGGACAAAATGAGTAAGGAATAGGGGGCCGTGTCAGAGATTTGTGTCAGCTCTGTCCGTGTTGCTGCAATTTGCACTGGTGGCCAACAGAGGTTATTAATGACTCACTGCCCCTTTAAAACTCTCATAGATCATTAAAGCAATTACTTACTGAATTGTCTTAAACACATGATGGAAAATGATCAGATGAAAGAAAAAAACACAGAGCAGCTTTCTCAAACCGTCTCTTACCCTGAAGAACTCTTTAGTGGAGCCGGAGTCCAGAGTCCCGTAGGCTATCTCAGTCTGCTTAGCCAGGTCCTCTGCACTTTCAATGGGGGAGACCATCCTCTCCACCGTCAGGAAGGCAGCCAGGTTAGCCGTGTAGGAGGAGATGATGATTAAAGTGAAGAACCACCACACGCCGCCAACGATGCGACCAGAGAGAGATCTATTGGATGAAGAAAAAAAAAAGTTATTAAAAAATGTTATTAAAATCCGCTGCTGTGGTGACATGACTTTGATTCCAGTGTAGCTGCATTTATTTCAATAATACTCTTGGATCGGATGATATAACCTTAATGCACTGTGGGTACGAAAGTCCAATATTTACTTGATTATATCCTCGATTTCCTGCACTTATTCTGTAGCATGCCGTCATCCATAACGACAGTAAGCAGATGTTGTGGTGAGAAATATTGTATTCACTTTACTGGAAAGGTCCAGTAAAGACAGGAACAGTGAATTTTACTGAAATGCCAGTTACCAAAATGGCAAGAAATAAATTTTGTGACTAAAAACTAAAAAACTAAAAAACTAAAATAAATATATAAATACATAAATACATAAATAAAGAAGAAGAAAAAATTACAAAAGTACAAAAAAAAGTAGAAAATAATAATTTAAAAAATCATTACCAATGTTAAACCTATAAAATATCAATAATGAAACTGATGGAAATATTCTTCTCCTCATGCCACTGCAGCATAAAGTAGCTCTGTGCAACTTAGTTTCTAAAGCAGTCACCAAAAAAAATTACCATTACTTTGGTTCAGGATCCATTTTGCAGCCATTTTTGTCTGAGAAGTATTTAAATACCCATTTTACCCAATTTACCCTCAGGGATCGATAAAGTATTTCTGATTCTGACTGTGAAGCCTGGAAGTTCAAACTGACACACGAAGGCAACAAAACTGGTCCGCCTGATCTGAGCTGTTTGGGGTAATTTTATATAAGCTGTTTGGGTTTATACAAAAAACAAACAGCTGTTACGCACTGGAAAATTTGCTGTGTGATATGCGGTTAACTTGTTGGGCTCTGGCTTTTAATTACAAGCCCCAGTAACATAACAGGGTGCCCAAGACAATAAAACAACCTGAATAAAAGCTGAAAATACAGTGAATAGCGCTAGGGGCTGGCTCAGCGTGGAGGAGACCGGAAAAATAAATTAACATGATGTACCAGAACAAACCGTCTCCGGATTTGGAGTCATCGTTACATCATTATCACTGGAGTGAGATGTAGGAGAGAGTTCGAGTCAAATGTTGATGATTAATCTCTCAGGAATATATGACTCTAACCTTGCTTGCACAAAAAAAAGCAGAAAAGGAAAAAGAGAAAAAGAAAAAAATGAAAGACCGCTTAGCTTAAGCAGCTCATTAAATCACCAGATGCCAAGCGCTTATGGTACACTGAATTCATTATGGGTTGGACTGTTGCTAAACTAAATGCAGGGGTTTTTATGTATGTAGTAAACACTCGTGTTCTTTAAGTCCAACACCTACAGGAGGTGAACACACAATCTCCAGCAGCAAAGCTTGGATCATAACACAGAAAATTAGGAGATGAGACACAGGTTATCCTCCATCTATAGATTACCACAGACACCGTTTCTACCAATACGGCAATGCATAGTTAGAAAAAAAATCTCTCTTTTTGTGCCTTTTGTGTGTCTTTGACCGCTGGGACTCCTTATTTCCTTGTAACGTCCAGCACATTGTAAGGTTGCAATCAGTGTAACCTACTGTGAATAAAAGCATGAGCTAGATGTCTAAAGGTATTATACTGCAATGTGTTGAATGAATGAATTTCAATTTAAAGTTGCATCATGCAGCTTCATTAATAAGCACAATATCTGTCTGTCACTGACTCTGAGTGCACATGGGTTATTCAACTGTTTCCCTGCAATTTCAGCGATACTGGGGACATTTTTACTGTGTGCACCATTTTCTGCAGGAACAGTGGACAGTGAATTGGGAGTGGACTGAGAAAAGAAAGCATAGCGACTCCACAGTAAATATGCAGCAGATAAGAGCCTTTCAAAAACACGGATGGATATTGGAATTGTCTTTTTTATATATTTATATATTTTTCAGTGCAGATTGTCTGCATTCCCTGTCTGCTACTTCAACACCTGTTTGCGCCTTTGTGGATGTCAGTTTCCTCAGGCAGGATGGATGTCAGTTCAAAGAAGACAGCCCATCAATATGAGTGAGCGCTGGCGAGGGAACTTGACCAGCTGAGGTGGATTAAGGTAAGACTGACAATAAATTTAACCGAATCCAACTCAGTTGCGCAGTGTGGCTATAAAATGTATTACTTCCACTCTTGAAAAACAGCGCTCTTGTGGTGCTGTTTTCAACAGCTGGTCCTTGATTTTGTCACCATCCAGGTGAATCTGAATAGTGATGGAGCTTATTTACTAGGTATTCTTGACAGAACCCAGCTTGGCTGACACCGACTGCGTGGGACAGTGCGGTGCTGTCACTTCTTAGTCTGGACCGGCTCAATCCATTTGGCAAAATTCACACAGAATTTGTGCACTGTTTTTGATCGGTTCTCTTGTCTGAATTTGCAGCACCCCTTGCTGGCCAAACAAATACACATTGCCCCTTTACTGTTAAGCCATCAGCTTCCATAATAATTTGTTTCAAACTGGCAATATCCAACCAGCATTAGATATCATGGGTACAGTCTTCTAATTATCTGTGTAATCAACTCAATCAAAAAAGCGTTTCATAACTCTAGAGTCAGGTGTCAGCCAGGCTAGACAAACCAGGAGCAGCCTGAGTTCTGGTTCCTGACCTACCTGGGTGAGATGTCACAGCCCTGTCGCATGAAGGCTCCAAGAGAGAACCACAGACTGTTGAATATCCCAAACTCGTTGGTCGACTCGTTGGTCTGGATCTGCCCGTCCTCGTACTCCTCGGTGTGCCACTCGTACGGGCTGAAGCGGCTGACCAGGAAGAGAACCACACTGACGCCGATGTAGGCGAAAACTATGCACATCCAGATCTCGTAAGCCAGCGGGTCCAGGAAGGAGAAGACGCCTGGTTTGGATTTCTGAGGCTTCTTGATCATGATAGAGATCCCAAGAGACATGAAGGGCTTGGAGAAGTCGATCACCTCCTCTCGCACCAGAGTGATGGTCAGTGGAGCCACCGCTATGTCCGCTTTCTGTCACAATAAAGAGCAAAAAATGCCAGTTTTACAGAAGTAAGAGTTGGGAGAACAGTTGAGATAAGATGGGAATGGAGGACTCATGAGCTGCTTTCCAAAATGCTAAAAATCCATTTTGGAAAAAAGATCATTACCTGAAGTTTATGAAAAAAACAAAACAAAAAATCCTTTAAAAAAATCAAGAATTCAGTTGAGAATAACTGATAGTGGCATCCGAGGATTTAAGTTACCTCAGATTTTTTAAGAAATGACTTCACTTATGAATATCGTTAGTAATCAATATCAAAACGCTTTACTCACCCCATACACTAACTCTCCAACCATGCCGTTCCAGATTTTGGTTTCTGCATCGCGGGCTCCATACTTCCCATCCCCCACTATTTTCAGTTGATATTTGAAGCCACAATGCTTCGCTATCTCTGCAGCCAGATCTACACAGTAACCCTCGTAGCGATCATTGTCTACAAAAAGGTCAGCGTTCTTTTTCAGCATTACATACGGCGCTTCCTGAAGCACAAAAACAAACAAACAACAAGACACGGTTCAGTACAGCGGGTTTTTGTTGCGGATTAAAAGAAGAAAGAAAAAAAACAGCTTCAAAGATAAGTGTTTAACACCAAGCTGATAGTTAATTACGAACACGAGGAGGTAATGGCTTTAAGGCAGAGCGGTCCCTCGTGGTAAGACATTGTTGGGCCGGCATTGATGTGACTGTCAGTCTGAAGGCAATGCTGGCCCACACTTGCCTGGAGTGTTTCCTCTGTTTTCACTGAGCGAGACCACTGCCTTCTCTGCTTCAGAAAATGTGAAATTATGATATCACTATAATAACCAAAATTCCCTCTAAACCAAAATGAAGTCTTCATGTCTAGAACAAAAGTTTTTGTCATGTTTAAATCTCCAAAGATGGCTTGTAGCACCTCTAAATGCACTAGTGGACCCAGAACTGCTCCATAAAATCAGAGGAAACACTGGACGGAAGACAATTCTTCACTAGATCTTCTATCATTTTGTATTTTTTTTATTCATGTTTTTCCTGCAAGCTTGAAGACAACTGATCAGCAATCATAAAACCAAATGATTCCTCCCATGTGCTGAAAATGGCACAAACAATTTGACTAAAGATTGTCTTTTTCTTTACCAGGATGGTAGTGACGATAACTGTTTTGTTTTCCATTCCCGTCGTGTCATTTGCAAAGACGTCTGATTTGGTTACAGCCATTTTGTCGACTTCATTCCAGTATCCAATCTGTGGGGAGAAATAAACAACAAAATCTATGATAATAACGTGCACATGCTTGAATCCTGGTATTGCAAAGTTGCTCGGAACAACTGTAACCCCTGAGTCAAATCACCCAGAAGATAGACGGCACATACGGAAGAATCTGTGCATATGAGTGGATGAGTCAAACTGAGTTGTCAACATAATACATTGGTGCACTTTTTTATCTTTTGAGAGATTAATAATGACAGAATCATTTCTACTTTGCTGGTATGAGTGAGGAGACTGTATGTTGTATGCCGTTTTTAATGAAAACAAAGATGCAAAAGACCATGTAGTGCCATGATCCTGTGAAGCTAAACAAGTCGACTACTTCACGAACAGTGCCGGGGTCAGAGGTTTGAATTGCACTGGGCCTACCTATGATGAAAATGTATGCACTCATAATGCTATTGGGCGCCACTCGGTAAAGGCATCTACTACATATGTCATGTAATCGACTCTTCTTCATTGCGTGGGAGGCAGGCTGCCTACACACTTACCTTTACAGGGCCATTGTTCTTCAGCTCCATTATGTTGACTGAGTAGTTGACCCTCTTGCCGTGCTGATCGAACTGGATGTTCCCTGTCAGGCCATCCACACGTACCTTAGAGACACAACAACAGACTGTCACAACAGGACAAGATGGCATTTTTTAAACGGGCTATTATCCTGAATAAAACTGCGCTGTTTGAAGTCACAGGAAAACAATATTTTTAACAGTGCCTTTGTGATGAAAGTGAAACCAGGTCTATTTTTTTTTTTTTAAATTAACTGTTAAAAAGCAGCACAGTTTGTTAAGATATGATGGATTTTCACTTTATGGTGAGCATTCAGAATCAGATCTGCTTTAGCAAAATGCCAGCAATGTGCAGGACTTTGCCTTGGGTGTAAAGACAATGACAATTCACCACATGTTGACACACATATGGTAAACTGTCACCTCTTACAAGACTACAGGCAGTGAAGATATTGCTGTACATGCATGCACATAATGTGATTTTTTTTTTTTAAGAGTATCAGTTAAGTTTGGCTGTCAGTCATCAGGATTGCCTTGCGTCAAAGCTCACAGGAGAGCTGCCTAAAAATCTGTGGGCAGACTTCTGTTTCTGCTGGCTCTAGGGAGCCAACACTGGAGCGAGAATAGCTGTCAGTACGTGTGTGTGTGTGTGTGTTTGTGTCTGTGTGTAGATGTGTCTGTGCGTGCAATCAGTCTTTAGTCAATCTCCGTGCACTACTTGGTGCCTTTGTGGGCGTTTGTGCATTTGCTGAAGGAGATCTGCTGTTACTATGGCAACCAGTCTTCGCCAACTGATGTGTGTGTGTGTGTGTGTGTTTGTGTGTGTGTGTGCTACCTGTTTCAACGCTCGCTCGATCTCCACTCCCTGAGACCAGGGCACCGCGGGGTTGGCCAGGCAGTCGCCGTTGTTGGCCCTCCTGGAGATGTCGATGCGCTGCTTGTGCAGGTAGCGGAAGGCCTCTGTCATCACCTGCACGGCGTCGTAGGTCAACGCTGACGTGTACTAGGGCAGGACGAGATGACAATCATGTAGCAGAGGAACAGGACTGAGGAGTGGGTGGGAAACTGTCAAACGCATAATTAACCCCTCCCACGTAACCCTAAACTTTTCTTAACCCCTTTGATATCTGATTTTCCCTTAATTGGCTTGAAAGCAGGACCCTGTTCTGGACTGTTTTCTTAATCCCGCTCCTCCTCTCTGCTGCTGGATTTCTGACCATTAGGCCTACCACCTGCTCCTGCAATGTGTGTGTCCTCTCCTGCCTGCACCAGCAAACATGCTGACTATTCACACCCACACAATAGAGTTGCACTGACTTTGTGTCTCCTCCTGTCCCACAAGGAAAACACATTATTTTACTGCATAGAATTAATAAGGAGATGCATACCTGTCAGTGATAACATAGCAAAATTATGTCTGTAGCAAATAATTACATTCATAGTGCAATAATTACAGTTATTCTACTGCAATAAGTACACCTAATCTAGTGTCCAATCACTGGACGACCTGCATGGAAAGATTTGAGTGGTCGCCTATTGTTTGGCCAACAAAATAAGCGATGAGAGGGGAAAGGTGCCTAAAACATACAACCTCCTACTCGGCCTCATTGCACCCACAAAAACCAGCAGACAAAACCTTTGATGAGATAACAGAGGCTCTAAAGAAGCATGTAAAACCGACACCATAGAGGAATCTCAGTGTGTATGGAAGTATATGGCAGAGTTATGTAGATTGGCAGAGCGCTGTCACATCGGGGAGGGGCTGAGGGTCAAGCTTGTGCGTGGGCTGCATGAGGGCATTTAGACACGGCTCCCGACAGCAGACAAATCGGCAACATTGACTCATGCATTGGAGATCGGCGTATCGGTGGACACTGCAGCAAAAGATGCAGGCAATAACGAGGCAAAAACATTGATTAACTGTGGGATCTGTGATTATTTTTTGACTGTCCTTTGCCACAGGCCCGCAGCAAAAGTAAAACTGCCTGCTCCTGTGAGATTTGCAGTCCCACTCCCAGGAAAGTCCTCTATTTCAAAGTTATAAAAAAGAAAAACAGCAAAAACAGTATAACAACAACACATATATCCTCTGCTGTTTGCAAAGCCTCATGGAAGCAAAATCCCTCTCATGTAAACTGAAATATTCAAACCCAAGATGCCATTGCTTTATGGCTGCACCATTCCATCAACATGGAAACTTGAATCTTGAAATTTTGTTCATTATTTTCTACACACTGTAATCCAGCAGAGCATATTTGGTATCTTTGGAAACCTTTTGATCTCCACTAGAATTGAACATAATGCTCCGTGGGTTAGAACAAAGCCATGCCGCGTGCGTTTGTAGTGACGATGGGACGTCAAAGGTGCACGAGTTATTTTTGCATGTTGTCTAATTGGCCCCCAAAAACAGTGAGAGGTAACTCTTTGAAAACTGTTTGAACTTCAGTGCCCAGAGATCATGCACCAGCTCGTGAAATCTAGAGGGTCTCAATAATTGGGGAGGGGATGCCTTTCTGTGTTTTCTCTGTTGCACTTTGTGATTCACACTCATGAACATGGGTGCATTTTACATATAAAAACTTGACTCATGCAGCCTCCAGGAACCCTAACCTCAAACAACCCCAATGAAGTGCGAACAAGCCAAAATGATTCACTTATGGTGAAAATGTCCTCACTGCGAAGGTCTACAACCAACACACACCTGCACAAACACACAACCCAACCTTTACTCTTCACACTGTGCTCCTCTCTCTGAACTTTAAAGAATATTATATGTATGGCGCAGCTGCACTTTGTATTCTCTGACTGTTGTGTTTATGTTCTCGGCTGCACCGGAGTTTGTTCTGAGTTGTAAATGTCACAGTGATTTTTCACCCATACTCAAATTCCACCAGCCTGGCCGTGTGGCAATAAAAAAAGGACTGGAGCTCTAACAAATTTCGGAGACCGAAAGTGGGAGGATATGTGTGGAGGTGGCAGGCGTGGAGGAGGCATGTTTACGATATCTGTATAGGCTCAGGGAAGCAAAGTGGGAGGCTTGTTCATTAGCCGCTTGTGGT
>OMLB01021799.1:9148-28139 GCA_900302555.1 Myripristis jacobus
AAGCACAAAGCACTATCCAATCCTCTTTCCCATGATGTCATACTCAGCAGCCAGCATGGGAATATCTGTCATATCCACTTAGTTTGGTGCTGCCTCCCAGCTGTGTGTTTGTGTGTGTGTGTGTGTGTGTGTGTGTGTGTGTGTGTGTGTGCACGCTTGTGTGTGTGTGTCAGTGCCAGTGCCAGTGCCAGTGTGTGAGTTGTTGCTGTATCCATGGTATTGGAGTTGGCTGCAGGCTGGTCATGGCTGTCAAAAGTGTGATATATGACTGAATGTGACAGAATGTGGAGAAGCATTCTTAATTTTTCACACTTTCTTGCTCACATATAAACACAAACACGCCAAGACACGTGGATATTGCCTAGTTAGAATTTGGGTTAATAATGTTTTTTCCCCTCATTACTAGCAAATCAACAACACTTTACTTATGTGTGTGTGTGTGCGTGTGTGTGTGTGTGAATACCTCCTACATGCATCCCAGTTTGTGCTGCAGTGTGGATTGTTTGCAGTGCCAGTGTATGTCCCCTCATCCGTCGTCTTTTTAAAGCAGCGTCTTCCTCCGTAGGAAAAGACAGAGACAGGAGAAGATGGAGGGAGAGAGGAGGAAGTTTCAGATTGCCCAACAGAAAAACACAATCCTCCAACCCCATGCCTCCTGCTCCTCCTCCTCCTCTTCCTCCCCCCCGGCCTTTTCCTCGCTCACGCCGCAAATCCAAGTCACCATCGTCCCGCTCAAACCGTACCACACCAAACGAAGCCTTGGATTTGGACAAAATCGGAGTCACGTGCGAGCCAGAGGATGCCAGGAAAACCTGCAGAGGATCCAGAGGTTGCCGGGCCTCCCAGGACTCAGAGTTGGGCAGGAGGTGGGGGGGTGTGGCTGTGGAGCTGCGTTGCCGTGGCGGCAGGATGAGGTCGGCGGTGTACCAGACGTCAGAGCTTCCCGCCATGGTCACGGTCAAGGGGCAGGTGGAGCAGGGCGAGGGTCAGGGCAAAGGTCAGATTGACCACAGTAAATTTAAGGCAACTTTTGTTTGAGAAGCCCAGTTTATAATCTTCGACACTTCCTGTCTGAGCAGGAGACGTCTTAGCTGCCCTGCTGACCGCCTGCTCGGATGGAGAAGCTCAAACTGGCTCAGGGTTTCAGGTTAGGACTGTAGGACTGTCCAATACCGACATAAAGGACCTTTACTGGTCACTGGAAGACAGACAGGCTTTGTCACAGATACTTGACTAAAACGACTGAGCCGGATTCCTGCTCAGAACTCACACACACACACACACACACACTTTACGGATGTCTATCAACTGTCTTCATGAGTGTCTTGCAGGAGAATCCCTCTAGCTCTCTAACTACTTTGACTAGGGCTGGCTGATATGAACAAAATCAAGCATCACAACATTTTTGACCAAATACCTCCATATTGATGTTGTGACTTTATTGTGGGGACAATTACTGGTGCTTTCATCAGATTTTTGAGAAACGATTACTAATTACTATTACTACTATTACTAATGTGGATACGATGACCAAGCATGTAGAGGCAAAGACCAGGACAGTCTAAGTTCAGAAACCTGCATCCCTGCGCTGTAATGCAGCCTTTAAAAGCAGGAAAAGACAACACTTCTTCCATATCATATTATGATATCTGCTCTCATGTCACAATAACATCGATACATCACCCAGCCCTAACTTTGACATAACTTTGTAACTATATTAGTTACAGGTAAAGCTGATATGTGACAAGATCTGAAGCCAAGGTGTGTGAGAAAGACAAGTAGGACTCTTGTCAAATTATAAACCTTCTTATCTGCCCTCTGAAACACTTATTTCTTTGTTTTCCCCTTGTACTTTTAACCAAAACACATTACAAATGACTTGCTTCGATTCTGAATAATGTGGTTAGGCCTTCGTTTGCTGCACAGTCATTTGATTTCTCATTAATATTATAAACTTCATTAATATATAATAAACAATTTTCTTGAATAGAAATCTTGTACGTTCATTTATTTATTACGGAGGATTTGAAAGCAGTTTGTTCATTTTAAATGTCTTGCCTCCGGCGAGCATTTGAAGGCAGCGGAGATTAAATTGAATTTCCACGGATAAAGAGAGCTGAGGCTCCACCGATCAGAGGTGAGCCGACGTGAATCTCTGTCTAAGACCTGACTGCGTGCCAATTTGCTGAGATAAGTGAAAGGCACGCCTGTTATACAAGTTTAATTGAATTTGGCCCATTGCAAACAATCAGCGCTTGACGCAGACAGACAACTGTACTAACTTGGCGGGGCCCGCGGTGCCGGGCTGGGCTGCTGCCCCGCCTCGGTGGCCTGCGTGTCGGTGTGAGGGAGTTCAGTGAGAGGGGCCTGCCGGCGGGCCAGGCTATTTTGAAAGTGACCCCCTCTCCAGGGATTGAGGGGGGAGGCGGTGCACAAGTGAATGCGCAGCACACACACACATGCACGCACACATACACACACACACAGCTGCTCGGAACCATGTCAGAAGATGACGGATACAGTGGTCGCGGAGGGACAAGTCAAGTTTAGAGATGGAAAAAAGGTTAGTTCCTGTTATTACTTTTCAATTGCAGGTTTCTTAAAGTGTGCCCCAGTACCCCAGTGACGACCACAGGAGCAGACTTGGTTATTTACTGTGTTCTCCACACTCTCCCACAGTGGAAGACGCGGTGGGTCGTGCTTCGGAAGCCCTCTCCGGTCGCAGGTACGTGGCAAACCGCTTCTATTTTTATAAGCAACTCTTTACTCCTCATCAGCATTGGCACAACTTTACAAAGACAAGTTCGCGCCGGTAATTAAGCTCGTCTCGTATCATTCAGCGCTCATCCCGGCTGATTTTCTGGAATTAAACTAATCACAACTTGTCAATTGGGCCCTTGGCAGAGCGCCACGGGAGCGCATAGCGCTGCTATCACATATCCAGTGCGACACGTGGGGATATTGCGCAATACTTGATCAGAGCTGGAGTTCAGGTTGAACACACTTCCCACCTAAAAACAAAAGGCATGGCATTGCTTTGGCTGCACAGAGGTTCCCGTGCTCGCCACTGGAGAGGAAAAGAGGGCGCGCGCCCCAGAAATCAATTTGAGTTCATCTCGAGATGCATTAAGAGAAAACATTGAGTCCCTCAGTGGCATACACAAGCAAATGCAAGCTGTGCTATATCCTGAAGGAAATCGTTTTGCATGGTGGGAATGCTGTGGATTACTCCAGTGATGTGTGTGTCTCTCATGACATTATCTTCAGCTGTGCCAGTGGATCAGCTCATTGTTTTGAGGTTTGTTGTAGCAGCTGTTCCCCTATGGCATACATATATGTGTGTGTGTGTGTTTGTGTATACATATATATGCACACAGTCCCAGAGGGGATTTTCCATTTTACATTCTGTTATTATCATTGTTGTTATTACTACAAAGGTTACTTGTAAGCCCCTCTCTGTGTCACTGTGCTGATGTGTGTTCCTCCTCTCTGCGGCTCAGACTGTTTGTCCCTCCTGGTTTACAAGGAGAAGAAGAAAGGGAGGGAAAAGGGCCGTGGCCACAAGGAGAGGCTCAATGTAACACTAGAGGTACATTCAGTCTGTCTATCTATCTATCTATCTATCTATCTATAACTTTATAAACAAAAAGGTTACAAAGGGTCAGTGCCCAGAAAAAAGTGTAATTGGTATCCTTCACACCAATATAACAAGAGAGGCAAAATATATTAATGGTGGATCCGGCTTTACGGCAAGTATCCATGCCTTACATTAGAATTTGATTTGGGCAACAATGGGTGAATCTTACAGGGCGATCTGTTTTACTACAGCCCCATGTTTGGATTTAGGCTGATAAGCTAAGGCGTATCTATTATTCATATATTTTTCTTAAAACCACCATGAAATGGCACTCTTATTTCCTTTCTACTTTATGTATTTCATGGGTATGTTGTATGATGTTGTATTTAAATGAGATGTTGGCGTGGGACTAACGGGGGGAGGGAGAATTCAAAATTTGTTTAAAAATGTTAGGGTTAGACATACGGTTTTATTTTATAGGGAGATTTTATTAGTTGAATCTTTTATGAACGCCCACTAGGACAGCATGAGGTAACTATTAAAGACACTCTGATTTCCGGGAAATAGAATGGGCAGGAGTTCATTTCATGGTGTATTCCACAATTGTGCTAGTTTATGAATAGAATAGAATAGAGTGGAAACACAAATGTGACAGTTGACTGTGCTCTGCTCTGCACTGCCAGGGGATCTGCGGTGTGGAGCCGGGGCCGGGGTATGACGGGGTAGCCTACACCCTCTCCATCCTCTGCCTGGGACACACTCTAGTCTTGGGCTTCCACAGCCGAGAGGCCCTGCTGGCCTGGGACACCCGCCTCCGCTACAGCCTGGGAGAAGGTCAGTGTTTTGGTGGGTGTTTGGTTGAGACAGGAACAGGCGGTCGAGTGTGTTCACAGTGTGTTTCACTGTGCGTGTGTGGAGTGGCTGTGGGAGGAGGTGAAGGTGGTTTGTGGTTGGGTTTTTGGTGCTGAAGGGGAAGGGTGCTTTATTAACCTGCACTTGCAGAAGTGATATTTTGATTAAGATATCTAAGGCAGCCTCAGGTGCCGCGCTGGCAGCTTGTTTCCTTGGTAACACATGTACAAAGTTCCCTTAGTCTGTCTCGGGTTAGTCTCTGTACAAATATCACAGCAGCCACTGCAAAAAATATCCAACTAAGTCATTTCTTCTCATATTCACTGTTAAAATCTTGTTTTTCTTCAAACAAGTGAAAAAATCTGTCAGTGGGATGCGATAATCCCAATTGTGTTCCAATGCCAATTATGTTGTTTCCAGACTTTTCTTGAATCAAGTGATACCAGCGGGCTGATCAGCCTTATTCTGCCTTGTTTCCACATTTTTCTGCTTGTTCCTAGAACAATTCCTGAAACTGCACTGGAAACAAGTGGGATTATCTCATCCCACTGGCAGTTTTCAGTTGTTTTAAGAATAAACAGGATTTAAACACTGAATATGAGACTGAATGAGATGGAGATTATTCTGCTGGGCTACAGTTGTATTTTATCACAGCTTCTTTTTTATCACCACCTATTCAAATGCAGCGTGATTCATTGTTTAGCTTCCACCAGCACACCCAAACACACACATATTGCCCCCATGCTGTCTCATGCATAATGAATTGGCTCCAATACCTCCTCTGAGGGGTGTGCGGTGACCTCTATTAAGCTCGACTGTGTCCTGCAATTGAAACAAACAATAGTCACATTTTCACAATAGAGAAAGGTAAGCTAGATGATTGGAGCCGAGGTCCAACAGACACATTCAATGAGGAGGTAATATATTACACTGCAACATACTGTAATAAAAAAACAACTGCTTTGTCATTTGTTTTTGTTTTTCTTTCGTTTTTTTGGTTGGAAAATGAGGCTTTTTCCTCTTTGTTGCTGAATTGTCTTGCAGCACCTGCTGGTTGCTGTCGTCCTCTGAGCAGGTAAAATGTCACAAGGCTGGTGTCACTGGCATTACTGAGTAACAACCCTGTCAGTCCCTCATAGATATACTCAGTTCATTTTGTGCCATAAACATATGGGGCATAAAAGTCTTAGCCCACTGATCACCCCATCAGCTCCCTTAAATTCCTCCTTAAGTAGCTTTTAAAGTTTGAGAAAACATTTTTTCCATAGTGCACAACAGTGGCACATTTATTGTCTGTAATGCTTCCTTTAAGCTACTTCAGGCTTATATTATTATCATTACATCACACAGAAGTTATCTAGATGTTTTTTACATCATTTTATACATATATCCCTGTAATTCAGCAGGACATGTTGGTATCTTTGGAAACCTTGGGATTGCAGTGATCTGCGGTTTTGAGCAAAGCTCAGTTGCGCAGCATACATTTGTGCTGACAAACCCACCGGCACGACTAAAGAGGTTAAAAAAAAGTATGTGGAGCACAATTTTGTGGGTTCTCTGTTGGCTTTCACATGTTTCAACACCAAGAAAGCCTTGTTCATGTATAATAGGTCATTGAAAATCCCACATTGGTGAAAGAATATCCTTAAGCCTTTGCACTTTGGTTTGCTAGAAGGTGTGTGACTGTAAGTGCATGTTCAGTCATCTTTCCCTGAAAAAATAGGAGTTAATGTGAAAAAGCCAGTGGATGTCACTGGTTATAGGGATCAGAGAGATGATGGGTGTAACCACACAGACAGATAAAGTCTTTTTTCCATTACATATCTGCTTTTATCCATCTGTCTTAATCTGCTGTCTTCACTCCTCCTCAGCTTTCTCTTCAGAGCAGAGTGGGCAGTGGGGGGAGCAAGAACAGATAACATATACAGAAAAAGTTCACACAGTGGAAAATGCCATCAAAGGCAATCAAACCCCACTTTATATGCAGTGGACCTGTACATCACCTCGCCAGCTGCTGGTGAAGTGGACTGTGTAAAACGGTGTTGTAAGTTATGAGGCTGCATTAATATTCTCCAGCGGAGGAGTGTGTTATTAGAGACCTTTTCAAACATGATTTCTAAGAACTGCCTCTGGGACTTTTTAAAAGTGGTGCCCCCTCTCTTTGTTAGCCTTTGGAGGACTCCTCTGCACTGTGTTAGGAGTTTACAAGATTTATCACCAGAAAGGTAGAAGGTATAAAGTTGAATATTACATCTCCTTTTGTTCAGCTGCTTTAAGTCCATCTCACTTTTCAAGTTCTGGAAGAGATGATTTGCCTCATTAAGTCTTGAATTTGATACTTAATTACATTTTAACATTGTGGGCCCTAACATTTTATCAGCTGTGAACAGCTCTGACTTCCACAATCGTCCCATCCACTTGTAAGCTTGCAGTGGTTCAGCCCTTGCTCAAGGAACTTAATCTGGACCCAGCCATTTTAACCAAATAATGTTTGGCCTGTTCCTGAACTTTTCTGAACTTTTAAACGAAAGTCATGTAGGAACAAAATGATTTTCTTTAAACTAATATCTTTTTAGGTAATGTGTTTTTGGATTTTTCATTTCTGAGAGAGAGAGAGGGACAGTGAATAAGTAATTAGTTTTGTCATTGACTCCATTGTTTTTAAATACACAAACAATTGCACTGTTGACACTGAGGCAGTGTCTGTACTCATAATCATGTGTGAGTGCTATCATGGACTTCTTTTTTAAAAAGACTGCACAAGTTCAGGGAACCTTTTTACAAAAGCACAATGGCCTTTTGGGACTTGAGTCCTGAAATACACAAAAACATTGCAACTTTTTGCTCTGAAAGACTCTGAATGTACTCCAGTGGTAAAAACATTATCCTCATGCAGTGCAGGAACCAATTTGCGGAAAAAAATTAAAGCTCAATGTCGGCTTTAGGGAGTAGCCCACGGCACAAAAGGCCTTGCCACCCCAGTTTGGGCAGTATAATTATAAAAACGAAATATTGTTGCCGGGCTGGAACAAGACTGAAACTCAGATGTCCAAGTTTCAGTGAACGCGACTCCGTTGACCGAGTGCAGGGAAAGCATCGTTAGATGACGTCACAGCCGTGCGTAGCAACAGCGGCAAGTACGCAGATTCAGGTGTGCAGAAAAGTCATACCAGACAGCGGATAAATTCAATTGTGGTGAGATTATGTGGTGAGTTTTCCGTTTTCAGGAGGACTTTTAGAGGTGCCAATAGCAGGAAACCAGAAGCTGCTTGACTCTGGTGAAGAAAACAGCAAGAAATCTGGATGGTTCCTTGTCGAAGTGTGTTGTATTCATCTGCTAGTTAGTAATGTCTGTTAGTAACTGGTCTGCCACACCCACAACGACAAGAGACAGTCAAAGTCAGATTTTATTCCCCGAAACAATAAAAAAACAAACCTGATGAAAACAGCTTTATTAGAGTCAAAATGTTAAAAAGTTTTCGTAGCAGCCCGTTCTCGCGGCTCACTTGCTGTCTCATCCATTAGAAGGGCGCCTTTTCGGCTGTAGGGCGATATATTTTTCCTAGGATGGCGAAGGTATGAAATCATTAAGTGAAATCCATTCTTTGCAGCCTTTCCTTAATGCTAGCTGTTATCAGTTTATGCCTAACTGTAAACTTAACCTGCCATAGCCTTAACCTTAACCAGTAAGCCAAAATGACCTCTCAAAATGTAAAAAATGACTTCGCCATCCTGGGAAAAAAGGCTACCAGGGGACCTCCACCGCACGTAACGGGTGCTACGGGGCCTCCCTTCGGTGTTAAAGGGAGGTGACTGACCCGCCGAAATACTGTGAGGGTGGGCTAATAATGGCAATACTGAAATTGATATACAGAAGACATTTATAGGAGTTAGTTAATTTTGAACTGATTGCAGCACTTTTTTTCTTACCCATGTCTTTTGGTTTTATGTTTGGAAATGAAATGGGAATTTGAGGCCACTAAAGATGACTCCTTTTCCCCCTATCTGCTTTCGGTTTTGGTGGTGAGTGTATTTCTTTCTGTAAAAAAAAAACCTTTGAGACTGTAAACAGTGATTTGGAGCTCAAAATAAACTTGAGCTATGTGTTTCCAATGTTCTAGACACAGAAATAGCTTATCTTTTAGAGAAACAGAAATCAAAGATAATCAGTACCGCAGCATGCTCTAAAACAGTAATAGTTAATGTGCTCATTAGTTAATGTGCTCATTAGTATCAGTAGATCCTACCAGTCCTTTTATATCTCGAGTGTGAGCCCAAGAGAATATTAAGAGAAAGGGCAAAAGTGGGGATATTTCCAGCTTTTTCAGGTAGAAAAATTCAGAGGACAGACCAAAGGAAGTGAAATGAGATCTGAGACAGAGAGAGGTGAAAGTGATTCAGATAGAGGGAGAGAGCAAGACAATGACAGAGACAGGGAGACAGATGGACAGAAAGACAGGGACCAAGAGACAGGTGAGACAGAGATCAAGTCACATGTGCAGCTAGACCTCATGGTGTGCTAGTTCTTTGTTTTTACCAGTTCTAGTATAGCAATGCTTGGAGCAGAACAATGTTTTTGTTTTTTTTAATTATTAGCTTTTTGTCCAGTATCAAATACTGTGGTATAGATATCTGCTTTAGTTGGCTTATATGTAATATGTTGTTGTTGGGCTAAATAATTAGACATACTAGTGACGAACTGGATGCAAGAGCCATCCCAGTGGTATAAAAACTCCATGCCACCCCATATAAAAACATCTAGAGCCGCCACTGTTTAAGGTATTCAGATCCATGCAGAAATCACTATTTAAATAAAAATGAAAAGGTCAGGGCATATGCTATATACATTTAGTTTAATGCCCAGGTAAAGTGAGGATGAAGGGTGAAATGCATAATATATTACTGTTTAATTAAAGATAAGGTGAAGACAAAAGGCAGTTTCAATGAAGACTTCCACATTTTTTAATTGAGAGTCATTGACCTTGCTCAGTCTGCAGACTCCATGCATTCTAGCAGCAGTCTGGGTATTTTAGCTTCCAATTTGAAACCTGTAGCTGAGAACCAAAGCGTGTTCACTGACTCCAGTTTAACTTTTGACACGCAGGTTAAAGGGACTGCGCAGTCGTGCTTTCTGCAGCTCAGAGCTGTTTGAGAAATTAAACCCCTACCATCCTCCTTTGACTTGGGGAAGGTCATTCATGCATGCATTCATGTCCTCTCGCCTAGATTACAGGAACTCTTTGTACTCCTGCCATGTGCAGCTTGTCCAGAAGGGTTCTGTCTAATGCCAAACATAGAGACTGTATCATCCCACTTTTAGTCTCCCTACACCTCATACTTACTTATTGCTTTGATTCCACAGCATGGTTTGGACCCTGGCATCATCTCTGACAAAATGATGAAACAAAAACAGGAGGAAACAAGAACAAGCACAGGACAAGGAACAATTCTCAAGAAAGTCTAATTAGGGGGAGAAATAGAAGAAACCTGGGGATGTAGTGAAGAAATGTGTCCATAGTTGGTCCAAAAATCATATAAGAAGTCACACAAGGACAGTGCCTATTTTTTCACACATTGTCCTCCTTAAAATTTCCTCCCAGAATCTAGTTTTCTAACATGGCTTACTTTAACTCTTCTAGCTTACCTGTGCCATATGAAAAAATAGCTGTAAATAAAGTTTACTTTTATTATCATTGTGAAATGTTGACCTGGCTCCGCCCTCCTGATGCTGTGCGTGCTGTGTGTGCACATGTGTTTACACAGCGTTTGTGTGTGTGTGGGTTTGGGGGTGCAGGGAGCCACAACTGAGAGACAAACCTTGGCATTGCTAAGTGCCATCTGCAGAAACAGAGTGATGACAAATTGCAAGCAGCGGAGCTTTAAGAACTGTTTAATCATCATTATCTCTGACAGAAATCACATTCTGTGTGTGTGCGCGTTCATGTGTTTGTGTGTGACACAGCCTTTTGATTTGTTTGTGTTTGCAACTCATTCGTTGTGTAATTTATACTGGTCTATGATCAATGATGCGCCAGTTGCCTTTAAGTCATTAACAACGGTTAATGAACATGTAACACACATACACCCCTAAAATGGCATGTTGTGAATTGAAGGTACAAACTTTTGTCAGACTGTTAATCTCTCTTGCTCTCTGTCGCGCTCTCTCTCTCTCTCTCTAGTCCACAGGTTCAGCGTCAATGTCCAGCCAGGTACCAAACTGGAGAGCGGTCCCGCCTCCCTCCACTTGTGCAACAACCTATTGGTCCTCACCAGGGACTTTCCCCCGGCTGTCATTGGTCACTGGAAACTGTCCGAGCTACGTCGCTATGGCGCTGTGCCCAACGGCTTTGTGTTTGAGGGTGGAACTCGCTGTGGATATTGTGAGTGAATATTTTGATTTTTCTTTCTGAGGAAAAGAAATTGGGGTGGGGGGGATTCACATGATGTGGGGAATTCACACCAGCCGTGAGCCAGATGTCCTCTCCCTTTTGGCTGTGGTTGGTATGTTTCTCATGTCTGCCAGACGGCTCATTTGGCAGGAAACCAAGCATCACTTGGAGGTTGAATTCTGGGATTCAGCAGCCACTACTGCCTGTAAACAGAGAGACAGTTTCATGTTTTATGTTTCACATCTCTACTCTCTGAGGACTTTAAGAGAGCTGTGAGGAGACTAGGCAATTATTCAGGATAACATTTACACTGCAAAAAAAATCTCCATCTTAACAAGTCGTTAGTCTTACATCTTAGAGTCTTAAATTCTTATTTTTCTTAAGTGAAAATATCTCCCTGTTGGTTGAGATAATCCCACTCTTTTCCAGTGCTGTTTCACTTGCTTGATTATTTTTTTCCTAACAGGGAAGATCAGCCTTACTTGACTTGATTCAAGAAAATTTTGGGAACAAGTTGATTATGTACACAAGTGGGATTATCTCATCTCACTGTCAAATTGTTTTCACTTGTTTGAAGAAAAACAAGATTTTAACACTAAGGATAATTCAGTAAATGACGTGTCAAGATGGGGATGTTTTGCCTTAAAGTCTTACCACCCAGTACCTCAGTGGCTTGGCCCAGCTTTTCTCATGTGATATACTGAAGCATGGCCTTCTAAATTGCACTTTCGTGTGCCCTTCATGTTTGTTTTTCTCTTTCTCTCATGCTTGCTAGTAAATAGATCTGTCATACAACACATGCAGACTAACATAAAAGCCTCTGCATTTTATTGCTGGTGTTCAGAAAGTAACTGGAGATGGTAGCCACGTGAGAAATGCATGAATCCGTCACACTGTACCCTCCGAATAATAGCGTGTGTGCATGTGTGTGTTAATATGCAAGTTTCATGGTCTAGGTATCCTACGAATGTCCAGTGGTTGTGGGTTTGCATGCAAAGAATGGGAAGCAGTTTTATGTTTTTGAGTGGGTGAGAAGGAAAGTGTTTTGAAGGAGGTGGTGACGCTATTTAAGAAGTTCATTGTAGGGAAACTCTCACTCAGCTAGCTAACAAGCTAGCTGATGCTGCGTCCCTGACTTGACTGAATACTTTGAAGTATAGTTGGGCACGGCACTGCCTTTGTTAAAGCTTTTACAACTCATTAAGCTTGAACCATGCAAAGTTATTATTTTCTGTTTTGTGCCTGTTAGTTTTGTGTGTGTGTGTGTTAATTTAATATATATAGACTGGGTTATTTTTGTCAGTGCTTTGGTGTACACACATTTTTCTCCTCATTTTGTTTCCTTTTGTTTGGCAGCTGTGTTAAAGTTTGAGTGTCACTGTGTTCATATGTGTGGTCTGTGCGTGCGCATGTGTGTGTGTGCATGTGCGCACACACACATCAGTCAGTAGCGAGCAGCCTTCTGGCTCCTACAGGAATAACTGTGAGGTTCGGGGGTCTGGTTTCAGTGTTACTGATGAGCAGCAGCTATAAATACCAGCCCTCCCCCTGGCGGTCACTCAGCCAATCACATGGCCCCTGGCAGGTACACGGCCTATCACAGCCTTCCCCTTCACCTCATTTACACATTACCCAGCAGCCTTGGGGAAATTACAGAACTGTGAACCTCAATGTTATAATACAAAGGCACAGAATGAGCAAAGTACAGATGTAAACCATTAAGTCAATGCAAATTCACCCTCCACTTTGTAGTGTGACTTAACCCTCTGAACAAAATTCTTTCTGTCTTTCAGTAATATTAATATTATAAGTGGATATTTTGTTCTCTTTTTCAAGCGTAAATTCTCCTTTAAAAAACGATAGATTTTAAAATCATTTTTTTGTTTTTTAATTTAATTAATTGCTCTTTATTTTTTATTTTATGGCCAGCGTTGTTGTTGTTGTTGTTATAACTAACATCAATATCTAACTAAATAAATGTCTTTCAAAAGAAATAAAGAGCATTTTGCTCAGAGGGTTAAATGAAAGCCCTGGGTTTCAGAGGATTAATGTGTGATTGTGCTTAGAGGAACGAGCAGATGTCCGTCAATCTTGAAAAGCAATACTGCCAAGCCAGTGGTGAATAAGAGTGGTAGAGACTGGTTTCTTTAGGTGCATTATGCAGCAACATGAGATGACAGCGGAACCAACACAGCAGTTTGCAGGAGCATAAAAACACATCAAAAAAAAGGAAATCCAGGACCTGAGGGAGTAAAATCAGTAAAATGCATGGACAGTGCGAAATAGTGGAGAACAACAACAAGGAGGCTACAGAGGGATAATTTCTCTTTACCAGTTTTGCTGTTTTAGAGCACCGTATTGCATCATGTCTTCATGAAGAGCCATGAAGAAACCGTTTACTCTCTGCTCTTTTTTTAAGGCTTTTTGTACACCCTAGTGGCTCCTCAGTTGTCTAATGTACAAAGAAATTAGACCCTTGACCATCACAGCTCTCCACCAGCATGTGTGCTACAAGCCAGCTGCACCAAAACAATACAGTTTCCTGATGCAGAGATAGAGACTGACATCAGAGTGACAGGCCTGCACTGAGCGGGTCAGTCTTGCTGTGTTTAGCCAGAGCAAAAGGATATAATCAGTAGAGCCAGGTTTTGATGGACATCTGTTGAACTGAGCCCTGGCTACTGTTGGAGAATCTCTCGTTCACACACACACTTTGACTCACATGCACTAGTGAAAAGTGCAGTGGATGCGTGTGTGTGCTTGCGTGCTGTGTAACGGTGTGAATCAGTGCTGTCTGTGTCCCAACTCTTGGTCAACGTGATAATGAGCTGAGGCTGCACTGCGCTGTAACTGATGATGTTTGGAGCAGAGCCCATTGCTTAGCAGCACGGATGATGTCTGGCTTATCAGTTTCACATGTGTTCATGTGACCCTGTAACACATTCTCTCACTTTCACACACACACACACACACACACACACACACACACACTCAAACAGGCCTAGTGTTGGCATGCACCTATGGCAACAGATGGTCATCTGCAGAGTTTAGATAGCTTTTAAGCCATGTGATGTAGGTAAGAACTTTAATGCTGGCATCCTGCTGTCTGAAACCTTTCAATGCCCCAGAACACACACAGACACACACTCACAAATGCTTCATCCAGCTGCCCTGTTACTTTCCCCTCTTCTTTATTATGATGTTGTTCCATGAAAAAGTTGCAGTTAACTTTTTCAACCCTACCTGTCCTGTCAGTGGGTTGATCATTACAAATGCATGCTGAGCTTTGTTTAAACTTACAGAACTTTATTGTAAATTCTACTGGAGATCCCAAGGTTTCCAAAGATGCCAAATGTTTCCTGTTGAATTACAGGGAAATGTGTATAAAATGGTGCACAAGACATGGGTGTGTTTTTGTTTGTGTATTTGCAACATGTTTTGCAGTATAACGCAGCACTTCTTTTCTCAGACAAGTTATAATTGTAGTTGTCTAAATGTAAACTGCTGTCTTGTGTACACCAATAAAGAAATGGGTAATTGCCTTCATGAACAATTAAGTACAAAATCAGTCCTAATCAGAGCAATTAACATCCTAGATTTGTGTGCCATAATGTAATCAAACTGGGGAAAGCTATGTTTCTCCCAGCATTCAACATAAAGCACCGCTTTGCTAACACAATAGTTGTTCAGTGATAAAGGACATGATCTGTCTTTGAGATGCTGATGGGGCAGGAAATTAATGAGGTCTGCAGCAAAAAGGCCCCACAGTGTTCATAACATAACCCTGAACATGAGGATAAGGGTGGCAAAAATGCCCTTAGCAAAAAATTATGGAAAAACAGAAAAGAGGTAAAGCCCATTTCACACCAAGAAACTCTCATAATTCTCTTGCTGAAATGATGCTTGATGAAAATTGTCCCATAAAAGCATAAAAATGTTCCAAAAAATGTTTGTCTGGGTAAAAAGCCTCTTGAGGCCAGAGGTGCTGTTTTTATTTACACGTCAAACAAGAGAAAAAGGGAAGGATATGAAAAGAGGCAAGTCTTCTGGTTTTGTCACATAGCTGGGACTGCACAAAACAGCGAGGGGAGCTTTGAGACTGATGATCTACTGGAATCCTGTTCAAGGTTCATCATATTGTACATCATATCTCCTCTGTACAAGCTGGCCATTTTCACACTGGGTTTGACAGGAGGAGACTGAGTGAATCAAATGAAATTAAATAAGGAGCCGTTCGCTCTGTTCACCTCACCTCCCCTGTAAGAACTTTTGTCAACTAATCAAAAGTCCTTTCATTTTTTCCCAGTCATTTAGTTAAAGTCATTTAGTCATCTACAACAACATCTTTGTAGCCTCTGTACATTTGTCATCCACAGAAAAGACTTCTGTTGAAAACTCCACACCCATTACTGAGCCTCCTTGGTATTTGTGAGACAGCATATTTTCATGCTTGAGACTCCGCTCCAACGGTGAAACACTCTGACAGGCTGATTTCTTCTAAATACTTGTATATACATTGTGCCAGTGAAGCGAATGTTTCTATGATATTCATAGCACATTGATATTTCAATGGAGGAACTTTCCATTTATCTACAGTAAATACTACTTTGAAAGCATACTTTAAAGGCCCCATGAAATGACCTCACCATGCTACTCTTCTCACCATGTATGACTTCTTGTCATACTTCTACTGTACATCTGTGGACTTTACAAAGAGGGGTTAGGGTTTAATTGAGAGAGTCCTGTGTAACCTTGATGAAAAATGGTTGCTGCTGGCTCAATGAATGACCTCATCTTGGCTTATCTAATGACTAAGGACGAGGTTTTATCACAACACACTGGTGAAGTTGGCCTTGGTTAACAAATTTGTTATTAACTTTCACCAGGGTCCGTTGAAAGTCGAAGAAAAAAAAAAAGGTGTGCCTCTCTGGTGTCTCTCTGGTCTTTCATTGATCGTGGTGTTTGTCTCTGTCTGTCCCTCCAGGGGCCGGTGTTTTCTTCTTGTCCTGTTCAGAGGGAGAGCAGATCAGTTTCCTGTTCGACTGCATTGTCAGAGGCATCTCACCCAGCAGGGCCCCACATGGCCTCCGACCCGCCCTGCCAGGTGTGAACACGCCTGTACACACACACACACACACACCACATCACACCACACAAATGCACGCATGCATATTTACACAAACGTGCACACAGGATCAAAAAAGTATTGCCAGTGCACAGACATACATGCATGCATACAAAGCAACCATGGGAAGGTAGGGGCACGTAAAAATAAAAATACACACATCAGATTAATCTACCTGCAATCTACACAACAAGTCAGAATTTGCCAAGTGTCACCTGTATTCAGAGTTCATGTTTTGAACTTTGAATACAGGTGATGTCATTTTAAGTCTTCCATTCAGTTGTATATTCTTTAATTCTTTTAATAGTGTGAAAACTATTAAGAAATAGTGGTCACATTTTTTTATTTGCTGATAGCTTATAATTTTAGTGTGAAACTGTGGGTGTGCAAATACTGTACGTACATGAATGGTGTTCCTGCTGCAATTTACATGTTTTTTGTTACAGACAGACATAACTTGTCTCTTAAACGTCAAGAAAAGATTTTTTAAAAAATTGTTGGCTGCTTCTTGGGGACAAGATGACAGGAGGTGGGGCTGAGGGCGGGGCACTGTGTCCTCTGTTCCTCCCAGTATTGAAGTGAAACCTACACTCTTGATAGCAACACACCAAGTTATGTACACACAAACACAGACAGACACACACAAACACACACGCAACTCAGTCCATTGTTGAGGTCAGTGATTTCTCACCAAAGTTTCTATTTCATTATTTTGTCCAGGATATAACCAGAATATGTGAAAGAGAGCCTGTTTTAAAACACTGTTTTAAAATAAACCAAAGTCCATCACAGAGTTATGTGACTTTGTGACTGCTATTATGAGGGTTTACAGGGTGTTTAGTGTGTGTGTTTAGTGAGTATTTGTGTCTGTCGCCAGGCTAGCAGAAACAGCCCTCGGGGTCACTGTGTGGATAAAGGGTCGTGCTCTTGTATGCAAGTTATACATTGTACTGCACTGCTAATTTAACAGGCATTTCTAAGACAACACATGTTGAGACAGAGGGTTTAGTGACAGTGGAAAATACAATAGTTATATAGGACACGTACCTCAGACCTTCCAACTATGTAATACCCTGTACAGATAGAGAAACATGCCCACCACATGCCCAGTGAAAGAATGGACCAGTACATTATGCATATGTGTTATACACACAAATGAGTCCAGGGTTGTTTTTTGTTTGACACATACCTTGAGCCTGTCTCATTGGTGGGTTTGTCATTATAAATGCATGTTGTGCAGACGTGCTTTGTACAAACCCATGGACCTTATTTTAAACGTTAGTGGAGGTCCCAAGGTTTCCAAAGATACCGAATATGTCCTGCTGAATTACAGATGCACAAGACATCTACATATGTGTTATTTGATGTAAGGCTGCATTGCAACCAGCAGACAGAGAATATCTATGTGACATTCTTCTATAATAGGGGAAATATGTTTTTGTTTGTTTGTTTGTTTTGTTAGACGGTACAACAGCAAAAATGGACAAAATCTAAAGCTTCAACTTATTTCTTCTTGCTCTTAACAGCTGACTATAAGGTCTTCAATGGTCCATTTCAACCACTTGTGATGTCAACAGCCATTTTGGATCTGGACCCTGTTTCCCCATTTTCCTCCATCATACCGGTTCCCTTTGACCAGAATCTCTGTAGAGCTGCATCATGATTCTAAGGACACGGTTCTCTAGTACAGTCCTATAGGGCCAGCGGACAGCCAAAAAATCTGATGCACAAACATGAAAACATGGTCTTTTTCGGCATAGTGATTGCTTGTTCTGGGTAGAGACATGTTGATGGAAAGATGTTAAAATGATATAAAGTTATAACATATTGAATGTCTTAGTATATTAAATTTGTCACTATGATGCGGGTGCTTTTGCGGCTTGAATTTTGGAGTGTTCATTGGCCCTATACAACTATACTGAAGAGCCGCACAACCGGGCAAGCAGGACACATGTATAACTGTATAGTGGAGTTACTGACAGGATTTAGGTCAGAATCATAAAAAAGTATAAACATGGTTATGAGAAGATATCTGCACTTAAAGTCCCTGTGTTCTGTATTATCCTGTCAGCCAGCCTACATCACTGTTCCAGGGCCCATTTTAACCCTGAGACATTGCTGTGAAGTAGCTATAATTAGCATATACCAGTGACGTTAGCAAATGTTAGCTGACACCTCACATAGCATAGTGAAGAAGCTTGGCATCCGTGGGTGTTAGCATTAGCTGCTATGTACTGTAGGCCAGAGGCAGAGATCCAGGGGTTCGGCTGTTGACACGCATACACACAAACACCCTGACCATCTGCTGTGCTCATATAGACACGCACACACAAAATGTGTGTGTGTGAAGTGTTCATTGGTGTGTGTGTGTGTGTGTGTATGCTTAGTTATATATAATTTAGTAATATAGCAAGGCACTAAGTGTGTGAAGTGGCAGGGTTTTACACTCAACTAAATTTCAGCTCCAACAGCAGTGTCCAACAGATAGTCGAGGTGACAGTTACCTCATCTTGGAGATGATAAATTTACAAGCTGGCAGAACAGTTGGACATCTGGCATTCTGAGGCACAGCAGTCAATTTAAATAAGCGACAGATGCACACATAGCACCTTACTGTTTAACGTAGCTGTTTCCATTTTATTATGTCTGTTACATTATAAAGTTTTTGTCATTTGCATGTTATAATGTTGTATCTCCTTTAAAAACCTGTCAAACCTGTAGCCCTCTCCATACTAGTAAAATAAATAGTCAAATTCCAGAAAATCAGCTCTAACAATTTGCTGTGACAAGAACTACAGCACATGTATTTCTATGAAAGCTAACTAGTCACATACATGACATCAAAATGATAGTGTGGGTAGGAATGATGATAACCTTTACTTGAGTTTGATCTGAAACCAGACAAAATGGATAATTTAAGCAGTAGTTGATTCAACACGATAGAAAAAGTGAGAGCAAAAGGTGAGCATTACATTTGAAACCTTCCACAGTTAATGTGCTATCGTATCAATTCTCATTCTATCCTTTACTCAATGACTGATGGGATGG
>OMLB01021801.1:0-14042 GCA_900302555.1 Myripristis jacobus
GTAAGGGCTATTTGACCAAGAAGGAGAGTTAATGAGTGCTGCGCCAGGTGACCTGGCCTCCACCGTCACCGGACCTAAACCCAATCCAGATGGTTTGGGATGAGCTGGACCGCAGAGTGAAGGCAAAGGGGCCAACAAGTGCTAAACACCTCTGGGAACTCCTTCAAGACTGTTGGAAAACCATTTCAGGTGACTACCTCTTGAAGCTCATGGAGAGAATGCCAAGAGTGTGCAAAGCAGTAATCAGAGCAAAGGGTGGCTATTTTGAAGAAACTAGAATATAAAACATGTTTTCAGTTATTTCACCTTTTTTTGTTAAGTACATAACTCCACATGTGTTCATTCATAGTTTTGATGCCTTCAGTGAGAATCTACAATGTAAATAGTCATGAAAATAAAGAAAAAACATTAAATGAGAAGGTGTGTCCAAACTTTTGACTGGTAGTGTATATATACACACATAAAATAATTCCCTGTCAGGCAACTCAGGCGACTGCCACAGTGTGGGGAAATATTTGCCATCATAAGGACAGAGAAGCCTAGAGGTTTGGCAAGTGTGCTTGTGATTGCAAGGTCACTTGTTCAAACCCGGACCAGGCAACGTGTATTAAAAAAAAAAGAAAAAGAAAAAAACATTTTGTCCTCCCATATCAGCTGATGTGCCCTTCAGGAAGACACCTACAGGAAAAATCGGAATCACTAGGGTGTATAGAGAAGTTAAACTGAAAGTTTTGTGTTTTTGCTCCATAAGTATGAAAATTATATATAATAATCCCAAAGATGTTCCAAATCAAATATAAACTAGCGCTAAAACATAACTGCTGAACAGTGTGTCATGCAATTTACTTTGTGTTGCCACAGAAATAGTCAGTTACCAAAAATAAATAAATAAATAAATAAATAAATTGAAAAGATATCATTATTTATTGAAATGCATTAGTTTTACCAGGTTTTAATGGACACGGTTTCTTCATTAGTGCAACTTAATTAAACCTCCAGATGGCTAAAGCTAACTTTAGTTATAAGCAGTATGGTTTTTAAACAGGCTACTGGATATGTCAGAAGGGAGAGGCCAAGCTGATTTATGGTATAGTTTTTAAATGATTGAAACAATGCATATTGTTGTACCTTGGTTAAAAAATGTGAGATGCGTCACTTTTATTTACAAGGACATCCATTCAGCTTTAAATATAAGCAGGACTCCCTATGGATGTGAAGAACGTGAAGATGATGAAAAAGCGCATGCAACTCTCACATTTAAAAATAATGATAAAAATAAAATAATGGCCCTTAATGTCTGCACACTTAAGCTATGTTCACATGACAAGCAAATGGTGACTAGTCATTTTCATCAAGCTTTACACTTGTCAATGCATGACAGGTGTGAAGAGCAATAACAAAAAAAAAATTATGAACATGAGCAAGCATCAGGCAGTCAGCTGTTGTTCATCCTCTGAACTTAACATTCTGCTGTCTCTCCAAAGTTACACTACCCACTGCTGAGAATGGAGGAAAAGCTACATGTTGCTGTCAGCCAGTTTCCAGCCTGTTTCCTGTTTCCAGCCTCAGTTTCTGATAAACCTGCTGATAGACCATGATGAAAAAGTGGTTTGTGAGAGATTTAAGAGATTTGAAATTTAAGGTAACGTAGTTAATGTCTGTATACTGCACACAGTCACACATGCTGTATACATGTATATTTATGCATTTGTGGTGGGGAATGCTCCCAGAATAAAGGTGAAGGCAGCCATGGTTTGGGTGTTTCGGTCTGGTTTGCTGTGCTAGTTGTATCTGAGCCCATGCAAGATATGTTACCTAGACATTAAGGCATATGATGCAACAATATTCATCAACTGAATATATATATATATATTTTTTAAAAACTGTGTTTGGGTTGGCTACATGCAAGGGATATAAACATTTTAGGCACTGAGCCATTTCTCCTCTCTAATTTTATTTATATAGCCCAGTATCACAAATTACAAATTTGTCTCAAGGGGCTTTACAGGAATACAACATCCTGTGTCCGTAGACCTTCACATTAGATGAGGAACAACTCCTTAAAAAAACCCTTTAACAGGGAGAAAAAATTGGAAGAAAGAAAATATTCAGTGTAATTCAGTGTAATATGCAATGAGCGAGCAGCCTGGGGTTCAGTTTCATATTCAAGGACACACTGACAAGACATTGTGCTGTTGATGGACACACTGGCCCCTTTGGATATTGAACCTGTGAACTTTCAGCTATAGGATGGCTTCTCTGAGCACAAAGTGGCCCTGCAACCCCCCTGAAGTGCCCGCATGCCGCACATCACTTTTCATAAATGGTCATTTGGCTGGAACACTTGAAGGGAATGACACCCAAAACTCTGTCTAGCCAATGTTAATGTCATCACAGCGAGTCTGGTCACTGTCGTTTTTTAGCTGAATCTGTCTATGAATTTTCTTCCATCTGGAGCAAACATTTCAGCGACAGGTTTCTAATTGTATCTTAATTTGCAGGTTCCCATCCTGAGGTTGGGGTAACCTCAGGGGTCCTTGATGGTGTTTCCAGAGGCCTCCTAAAAACAAATACTTGCTTTTACTTCACCACTGTTTGTTTCAATAGAAGTTAGTCACTGAAAATGTGGAAAATTGTCTGTGCTGAATGTTGTTTCTGTACTGACAGTACACTAATGATGGTTCAGTCAGACAACTCACGTATTGAATATGAACATTTTATAAAGAATGAAATGTAAGCACATATTCATTTATTTGTGTATTTTGTGTCAAAGGTTTGTTTCACATCATTCCCTGCAAAGCATAATTTAAAGCCAAGCAAAAATGAGAACAGGGAGGAATCAATATAACGCTCCCATGGGGAACTATAAATAAACAGAGCTCACAGGTGGATGCTGGGTAGTGGTGGGGCGTGAGATGTATGGGCAGCAGCAGCAGCAGCTGCTGCAGCAGAGAATAAGCAGCAAGTCTGACAGCTTCAACAGGAAAACTGGTGATGGCAAAATGTAAGTGTGACTGACATCTGGAACTGCAGAGTTGCTCCAGTTGTCTGCAAGAACTCACTTTACAGGCTTCACTTCATTTATGTATTTCTAGCTCAAAACTAAATCACAAGTAATTATAAAGCAAAATCTCAGGTTGAGTTCAAAGGGACTAAATTATAATGTGTAATGGCAAGAATGTTGGCTTACATTATGAATGGATATAGAACATTCTTTGTTATGTATTTTTATGCAAAGATGATTAGGACATGAAAAGCACAGTTACAAATCAATTTAAGTGCTGAAGTGTCACCAGCAGAAACTCCAGAAAAGGAAAGAAAAATCAATAGAGCGAGAGCGAGAGAGAGAGCGAGAGAGAGAGAGAGGGGAAACAGAAGGGCTCTTGGTCTCACTGCTTTGCTCTGCCCCACTTGAACCAGTTCCAGTCTCAGCTCTTCACTCTGTGGATATTGGAGTTTTTCACATATCGACTGGTCTGTCCTCAACAAAAGAAATAATATAAATTTTTCAACTGACTGGTTTCCACCTTATGTCAAACTCTGAGCGCACAACATGTGAAGTTCAAAGGAAAAGGGATGTTATCTGGGAGATTACCAGACAGTCAGAGTCAGTGTCACACTGAACAACAAAACAAATCCCCTTCTGCTGTTGCTGTCAAAGTGATATTTAACCCTGGCAGCAATGGTATCTTTCTCCCACAAAGCCACACCATGTCATGGATATAGTTGCACTAGAAGTTTTGAAGTTTGGCTTCCTTTTGCTGCTACTCCAGTACTGTGTCTTAGGCAGGGGTGTAAATCACAAGTTTCATCACCATACAATATTACATTGACTCTTAAGACAATGATATGATATTTTCCGATATCTCTATGTCAGCCACGATGCAAATACGATTTCAGCCTGCCATCAATATGAGATGATATCTATGCCTATTTTAACACAAGCAATTACATTACAATGCCGTATTTCTGTTTTAGGAGCTCAGCCAGGTTCGTCATGTTTCCTGAGTATTTTATCTTGTACTGGCATCGTTTGAATATACAAGGATACAAGGATACAAGGAAGTTTATTTGTCACTATACAATAGGTTGTATAGTGAAATTAAAATGTGGTTCCCTGTTGATTGGTTAATTAATTGATTGATTGTGTAGAAAATAGAATTATTGAGCATGGAGGAGTTCAGATGGTGCAGTCAGGAGTCTCAAAGCCTGAGGGAAGAAGCTGCTCCTTAGCCTGGTGGTACAGCATCGGATACTTCTGAATCTTTTTCCAGATGGCAGCAGGGTGAATAGGCTGTGGCTGGGGTGGGTGCCGTCCTTCAGGATCCCCCTGGCCTTGCGCAGACACCTTGCCTCCCCGATTTCATTGATGCTAGGAAGATGGGCACTAGTGATGTTCTGGGAATATGGCATGTAATTTATCAGTTGAACCATCTTTTCTCTGCAATCCAAAATATTTCCACACTGCTGATTTACTCCTGACAGAGGAGCTCATATCCCTATTGTCTTTTTCTTGGCTGCCATTATTTGCTTGGCACTAGTGCTGTTTCAACATTTAGGAAGGCAATGTGCTTAGACAGAAATGGTGACACAGATGTGCCATTGGAATTTCAAAATAACGGCATCTCTCTAAGACGATAAGGATCAATATTATCCCTTAGTATTGATTATACTGGATCACTGATCATTGGATTGATATATCCAATACACCCCTAGTCTTGGGGTTATTATGTTACAGAGCAAGCCCTATCTCTAATCACACCCTTTATTGACTGACAAACCAAGTGCTTTGTTTATTCCTTACTGTAACATAAGAGGAACAACCCATAATTGCCATAAAATTTCAAAAGAAATAATAAGAAAATCAATGTTTTCATTGAAATAAAAGAAATAGATTAACCATAAGGGGCTGTGCTGCGGCCTCCAGTCCCCGCCCAAACTTTGGCCATTACCGATGGGGTGATGGTGGCCAAAAATGTTGACATATCACCTAAGCCCTGTTGGACATCTCATATAATACTGGTGAACATGGAGAACTTTCTTCAAATGTGGGACACCAGAGTGACAGAGAGAGATGGCAAGACATAGAGAGGTTAGATTACATGAACTTTTAACCAGTCTTTTCAGAAAACTGGCTTTACAGAAAAAGTCTGTAGACAGATAGATAGAGATAGGAGGAGCCAGTGAGATAGCGGGGCAGAGGAGTCCCCATCTCCTCTGTCTCTTCCACTTTCCCTTCTGCCAGTAATCAGCCTTGGTCAGAGGGCTCACCAGCAGCCCTGCGGTTGAAGAAGTAGGTTTGTGATTGGAGGGTCATGAGTTCAAATCCCCCAACTGGCTAGGGAAATCTGAAGAGCTAGAGTGGACTCTAGCTTTCTCTGCTTTCTGTCAGTAAATAACACTGTAGTGCCCCTGAGCAAGGTGCTTAACCACCATCTGCTCCAGTGACCGACAGCAGAAATGGATTGTTACCCTCGCTCCCTCAGCTGTGTTTTACCTATCAAGTGTTTAGCTGACACTCTTACACAGGATGACTTACTATGAGTGCAACAGGAACGTTTTAAAGCAGCCACTATCAAAGAATGGATCCTCCTTGTCACGCTAACTACCCCAGGCCATTGCTGTAATTGCTAAAATGCTCCTACTTAACTTTCATAGATGATCATAACACTTCTAATGGTTTTCGGCGACTTTTTAATTTTAGTGTTATCTTCGTAGACATGGCTTCCAAAGGTACAACTAGCATTGCATAATGATGTCGACATCCATTTCTAATAATCCACGACAAGAATGCAGTGCTCAGTTACCTAAGCCATCTATACGACAGCTTCATGCTATAATGAAGGGCTGCATTGGTAACCTGTCTTCACAGCTCTGGCTTCTTTCTCTTGCCAAGGAAATGGTGTTCTATTCACATTTATGTTTAATAAATGCAGTACTTTGCATGTTTTCAGCATGCTGTTAAAAAATATATTAAATTAAAGTTGCAAGCAGCGTTGGACGGGCCCTTGCCCCCATGCCCCGCATCCCCCTTGTGCCCACTCGTGCCCGCTCGTGTCCGGTGGCCGTGTTATTAAAGTGCATACAATTCATTCATTCACCCACCCATCCACAGCCAAATCCAAACGGTTCGGAATAATGATTAACCTTGAAGAACTTTTGTTAAGCACAGTGTCCTCTGTCATGTATTAAATTTTCAAGCCGATTCCATTAACGCCCTGGGAGGAGATAGATTTTCTGCAAAGCCAAAATTTGGGCGAAAACGTGACTTTCAAACGCAAATTGCGGACTTCCTGTTGGTTTTAGGTGGGGGGCATGAGCACGAACGATGTCGGGCTTGATGAGATCTACGTTTCGGCATTGGTTTGGTCTTTCTATGACATTCCTGTGGGCCCCTGGGTCAGGTTTTGCGTCCCTAGGTGGCGCTAGCGAGCCCATTTTTGCACTTAGGGGGTCCCATTTTTTATTTTATCGAATTTTTCGCCAGACCTGATGCGCGTGCCGAATTTGGTGAGTTTTTGAGCATGTTAAGGGGGTCAAATTAAGGTTTATTTTGACGTAATAATAATAACGAAGAAAGGAGAAGAAAAAGAAACACTACAAATACAATAGGGTTTAGGGGGTCAAATTAAGGTTTATTTTGACGTAATAATAATAACGAAGAAAGGAGAAGAAAAAGAAACACTACAAATACAATAGGGCTTCGCACTGGAACAGTGCTCGGGCCCTAATTATAGCTGCTGTGCAGCAATGGTAGGGGCCAGGCAATTTTAGGCAATTCTGAGTAACAAGTGCAGAATAGGAAGATGAAATGTGCATTTTGCATCAATTGAGGCTTGAACTCACAACTTCTGGCATGAAGGACAATGCTCTATTTCACTGAGCTAATTAGCAAGTGTCAATTTATGTGAGGCTTCACAAACTGACGAAGCCAGTCACATGATAGCAGCCGCCTATGTATGGAAACCACTGTAAAAAAAAATCAGTCATCAAGACAAAAATCTGAAAATACACATACTGCATCTAAACAACATGGAGATGTTGGTAATTTGTTTTTAACAATGATGGATTTGCTCCATAAGTGAAAAACTGATGTTTAAAAATGCCATTCTTGCATTGACTCCAACTGTTCACATGAGAGCAAAATTCAAAATGCTGTCAAAAATTTTGTTTTTGAGATGAAATTCTACGATGAAATCATCTACGATGTCAATTTTTTTCATGAACATTGAAGATTTATTTACCAAGAATTTACAAGTGTATGTTTACAGTGCCATTTACAGTCAAACATTTTGATGCACTGTAGGCTCAATTTTTGATAAATCAAAAATCTGTGTGGATCGTTTGTGTAGCACAGTCTGAAGATGCTCTGTAGCAAGTTTGGTGACATTTGAGCAAAAAATTGTGGGGGGAGATACGTTTTACAGTTTTTAAAAAATAGAGTGATGGACTTCGATGGACGATTTAGAGGCTTGCTATAGCGCCACCATCAGGACTACTGGCTTGTGTTTGCATCTGAGGTAATCTGGCATGGGACTGGATCTTTGTGTAAAGTTTGGTGAGTTTTCGCGCATGGGAAGTATGATTTCCTCGGAAGAAAGAAAGAAAGAAAGAAAGAAAGAAAGAAAGAAAGAAAGAAAGAACATTCAGGAATACAAGAGGGACCTGGCAGCTTAGGCTGCCCGGCCCCTAAATATATGAATTTAACAAAAGTTATCCAGCAAGTTTCCACGTGCTGCTTAGCAAGTCTGAAACCGTTACCTGTATTTCCACTATTTTCTATAACCTTTTCAACCTAGAAAAGAGGACGATGTCATACTGCTTCGTAAAAGGTGAACTTTAAAACTTTATAATTTGACCGCTTCTCTGTTGAAAACAATGGTAAAAGCTAGTGGTTATTTGTATGCATTAGCTACTGTTAACAGCTAACTAACGTTGGCATTCATCAGAGCCTAGCTATTGTGTGACTAAGGCTAAGTCAACGCAACGTTCGCTAACAAGGTTGCCACTAGAACATCACTGAGGTCAGGTGAAAAGATGGATAGATTGCTACACTGAAGCCTGATGGAAAATTAGCCTTTAATTAACCTTTGATAAAAGTAAATGTTAAATCCAGTTAATTTTACTTTCAGGCTTTTACATGACCTTTCCTACTGTATTCCTATTCTTCTCTGCTGTCTAATGCTAACTAACATTAGCATTTTGGTGTAGAGTCTATTTTCTTGGCTCGACTTGTGGTTCTCATAAAAAAAAAACAACATACAGTTAAAATGATCTGTTCATTGTCATATTGACATTATACAAGAGACAAACATTTCAATATAATTTTATATATATATAATTATATAATTATATAATTATAATATAGTTTTTCTGTAGCAGTTTTCATAGTCATGTAGTCATATATGTGGGTGTGTGTGCATGCCGCGGGGGATGCGGGTGTTGCGACACCCGCACTTTCACAGAAACATGATTTCACCCCCCCATTTTTTCCTGAGGTAAGTTAATCACCGCTGAAAAGCAACAAAGTTCACAAATGCAATGTCTGGCGGCTCTTCATCAGTGTTTACAACTGTTTCCAGCAGCAGTCCTTCCTTGTTTACGATGGTTGTTAGGCAACAGTAACTTCGTTCTTGTTCGTGGTCAGCGGCATGTGCGTAGCTCACGCGCGCGAATGTAAACAAAGCCTCCTCCTGTCGAAACAGTGTTTCAGTCACTCGCCGCCGGCTGTGACAAGGAAAAACAGATCAGAGGTATGAAACGGATGGTTCCATATGTAACCCAGGTTCTCTGACTGGAGCAGAGGTCGCGCTAGACTTTTTCGTTGTCTGTCATTTTGACTGACAGGGTCATAAAAATCACATCATGATCTATTTTTACCAGTCACTTTAATTTTTTAAATGATAAGAGGGACATATTCAATAGCATTTCATTTTCATTCATTTTTAATTAATATTCAGTCCAAAGTTAGCTGAAAAGAAAATCCAAACCGTATCTTTTTAAAGAAACTTCTGACACTCAACTGCCGCGACATTTTGTATGCTGCAAATTTCATCATATAGGCTAACATATATACATTATTTGAAATATTAATTATCTTGTAACTATCTATTGCCACATTGCCCATTCTGCTCTATCCAAGCCCATTGCCATTTACTCTTATTAACCCTGCAAATAAACTAAATCCGCCTTGATTTATTTTGCTTTTTATGGTTGTAGAATTGTCAGAATTGCACCATTCGCACCATTGGTTCAGGAGTTATGGCACTGAGAAGCTCATATTACAAACATGTGACACACCGGGGACTCTTCTGTGATTGGATGGCTGAAGTGTCAGTAGTCCTACGGAGTTACAGTAATGGCACTGTATATAGGCGCAAAGCTCCGTTTCTCCAATTTCCGACGTTTTTTAAAGTTTCTGTATTTCATAAACGGTCTAGGAGACATCGATATGTCAAGTAGGCATGCCCACGTAAACCAGCTGATTTGGATTACGATTATCTGGTAAAGACCATGAAAGACCACTTGACACCTAAACCACTGGTGATTGCAGAACGTTTCAGATTTTATAAGCGCAACCAGCATGGAGAGTCCATCTCAGCTTATGTGGCAGAGTTAATGAGACTGTCTGAACACTGTGATTTTGGACTAGGGCTGAATGATGCTTTGAGAGGCCGACTGGTATGCGGACTACTGATAACCTCTGACACGGTGCTGACACACTTCGACCCACAGAAGCCTGTCAGGTTGGCTTGTGATGCCTCAGCATATGGAAATGGTGCTGTGATGTCACGTGTTATGGAGGATGGAAGTGAACGCCCAGTAGCCTTCGCATCACGCTCCCTTACTGCTGCTGAGAGAAATTATGCCCAGATTGACCGGGAGGCCCTGAGTCTAATTTGGGGAGTGAAGCGTTTCAATCAGTACTTGTATGGCAAAGAGTTCACCCTCATTATAGACCATCAGTCACTGGTGTCTATCTTCAGCCCACAAAAGGGGATTCCACTGACAGCAGCTGCATGAATGCAGAGGTGGGCTTTGTTCCTTGGAGGACATATGTATAAAAATAAGTTCAAACAGACGCACAAGCATGCTAATGCTGATGGGCTGTCACGTTTGCGCCTTCCTACAAATGTGAAGTCCGCAGAGAAGAACACACCACTCAATCTGTTTACTCTTTCTCAGATGGAGAATCTGCCAGTCACAGTGTTTTAGACAGCATAAGCAGCCAGACTCATAACATGGTATCATACCTTATGACTCTTTGAAATATTGTCAGTCATGCAGAAAAACTTACAAGGTTGGTAAGAAACCAAATAAATGCTCAGGTGTACTGTGTCAGCCCTGTGGTGACGAGATGTTGGAGGACAAGGAGCAGCATGAGTGTTTTATTCAACCTCTTAAAAAAGACAAGCCCAAACAAAATTACATATTATATGATTTTGAAACCAGGTATCACAATGGCAAACATGAGGCAAATTTTGTGTGTGCGATGGACATAGACGGAAGCAAATTTTGTTTCAACACCACTAAATGTGTGGGCGCGTTCGTAAAACGCTATAGACAGCCGAAATACCGCGATTACACATTCATAGCGCACAACGCATCAGGGTTTGATAACTACATCCTGTTAGAATACTTTGTGGAACATGGGATCACCCCCACGGTGACTCTGAGAGGTAGCAGGGTCGTTCTCATGTACGACAAACCATTCAGACAGAGGTGGATTGATTCATTCAGTTTTCTGCCCATGCGTTTGTCCAAAACGCCTTCCGCCTTGGGGTTTGAAGACATGGAGAAGGGGTATTTTCTCCACAAGTTTAACACCAGGGAGAACGAGTACTGTGAAGGCAAGTACCTGGACCCCTCCTACTACGGTTATGATGGCATGTGTGACAGCGAGAACAAGGAAACCTTTGATTCGGCGATACTTTGTGAATGATGTAGAAGTGTTGTGCAGAGCATGCTGCATTTATCATGATACATTTCTGGAGTGCACACAGCTTGACCCTTTTGGATTCACCACCCTGGCCTCCAGCTGCATGGGTGTTTTTAAAACTTGTTTTCTGCCCAAAGACACCTTTGCACTAACATATGAAGGGGCCTACACCAACCAGAACAAAACATATTCTGCCGGGTCTATAGAGTGGCTTGAATACGTAGCCCATGCAGAGCAAATTGTGATCAGACATGCACTCAACCACGGTGAACATCAGATTGGTCCATACTTTGTGGACGGCTTTGATCCTGATAGCGGCACATGCTTTGAATATGCAGGGTGTTTTTTTCATGGTTGTGTCAATTGCCATGCTCAGGGTGATCTGAACCCGGTTAGCAAGGTGTGCTATGGCGAGCTGTATCACCAATTCTGTGAAAGAATATGCGGTATGGGCATAGGGTTGTGGTGATGTGGGAGTGTGAATGGGCCTCATTAAAAAAAAATCCCGGTGTCCGTGCCTTTGTTGACACTACCAAAAACCAGAACGTCTTGACCCTAGGAAAGCGCTCTTTGGAGGGCGCACAAATGCCATGAAGTTACACCACAAGGTGGAAGGTGTCGATAAGAAAATCCGCTACTGCAGCTAAAGACATATCAGACACTAGGAGCAAAAGAAAGCATGTGTTGATTGGCTCCCCTGAATTTAGTACACCTCTCAGGACACCGAGATCAAAAAGATTAAAGTCACCCGGCTCCCTAACCACTGCGTGATTAAATTTTTAATTTCTTTCTATATATATATCAGAATGTTTGAATGTGTATTTATTTACTGTTTTTTCTTTCTTATAATTATTTTAAAACGTGTAAAACTTTTTTGAAAATATCTGTTTTTTCTTTTTTCTAGTGATTTTTACTATTATTTGCAAATCTTTAAAAATATTTTTCTTTTTTTTCCCTATATATGTCATGACGAATACATTTGTATTTTTGTGTAAAACCTAAATAAAAAATGTTGATATCAGAAAAATCATTTTCTCAGTGTTTTTTATTTAATATGATTATTGTAACACATATTAGTATGTCACACATTTTCTCCCAAATTGTACACAAGTAAAATAATATCCACGGCATGCATCAGGTTGTATTTTAACAAAGCGGCAAACCATAGCAAACAGACTTCCAGCCTCCTCCCCGCTAGCTGATATGTAAAACTCCAGAGGACCCGTGTCTGTTATCGCTGAAACTGGAGGAATTTCGACAAATGTAGATTTTTCAATAGAGGTCTTAGTGAGTGGAACTGTAAACAAATCCAACTCTGTCTTTACACATTCTTTTGACTGATCATGAATGTGTGCCATGGTTATTATTACAGTTTTTTGTTGTTGTTTTTTTTTTAGCCTAAAATATATCTTTTGACGAAATCCTGGAGTGTCTTGACTTTGCTCTGCTTAACAATGTCTTTTTCAGAAATCCATGAGTTAAATTTCTCGGGCAATCCCAGCCATTTCACCAGAACTAGATTTTTACGCCCTGACTTTCTTCTGTCCAATATTTTTTCTATTTTGAACCTTTTGTTTTTATCAATCAGCACTACTTGTAACTCCGGCTCGTAACACTGGATGGGCGGAGCCTGTTCCGGGCTGACAGAACACAAGACTCCGGTAAGACGAGAGGGGGCGGACTCTGTGTGTACATCAATGATGCTTGGTGCACAGGTGCAGTCAGAGTGGATGGAAAAAGTTCACCTGATGTAGAGTTTTTACTGCTGAGATGTCGGCCATATTACCTGCCTAGAGAATTCACCAGTGTGTTTGTCATGGCAATGGCGGCGCATATGCATGCAGCAGCTGGTGGCTCCCTCAATTTCAGCAAAAAGAGGAACGATTCTCCCGTTTTTATTGAGCAACTTTGAAAGTGTTGTTCACAGCTGATGACACCTCAGATTGTACACTGGACACAGCCAGCCTCCCTTCCCTCAGTAGTGGGGATTCTGTGGAATGGCCTGACCCCTTCCCAATTCCACAGTTCTCACATGATGTGGAGCTGCAGCTGAAAGAAGCAAATTGTAGATACTGTAATGATGAAACTCTGATGTTGATTCCTAAAGGTTTAAAGACTAATATCCTTGACACACTTGCAGACAGTATGTCGAAGATTAGTGCTTATCCCGAGAGGCAGCACTATGAAAATGTAGCCAAAGCACTGGTGGAGAAGCATCCCTGTCTGCGAGAGCCAGGGTCTGACAAGGGATGGTGCTCATGGTTTCACAGCCTGAAATTTAAGCTTGGTAACTTTCGGCAAAAATTAAGTGCAGCAGGATGCCCTGAAGTGGTCATAAACAAACGAAAAGGAGGAGGTTCAAAGGGAAAATGTGTCAAGAAGTCAAAGAAGGGTGAGGTGAACTACTGTCCCGATCCACTTGAAGGACAGAGTCCTGAAATCATGGAGGAGAAGCGCAAGATAATGGAGGTTGAAATGCTGAAAAGAGACCCTGATCACCAGCTGGTGGAGGATATGATGGTTGCTACATTTTCCCAGCGTAGAAAAGAGATCATTGGAGATCAACCACTCATCACAGAGGTCATTTCCCGATGGCCAGCTCTGTTCCATGAGAGACAGGTAATCACACAACATTAATTCCACAAAGTGATTTTATCATGTAATGTTTGACACTGTGGACTGTATCCTATTGAGAAATATGTTGATTAACATTTTCTATCTCCTCAGATTAGGGCAGAATTCAAGAGAATCGTCACCACAGACCTTCTGGAATCTTTTCTCGACGGACTTGATGACCTGGTCCCAAGACTGCTGGAGATATACAAAGCAGCAACCAAGTCTGGAAAGAAACAGTCACTCAAAGACATTTTGGACTGCCTTGTGAAAGATGTAGGTGGAAGAGTGGATGGTTAGAAAATTAGGCACCATTTGTTATGTTTGCGATAACATTTTCAACTTACTGTGTGTGTCTTTGCCTTGTAGGATACAAATGAGAAGAGGAGGGCTGCTGCTCTGCTTGGTCTGCCACACTTCATATCAGGCGAAGATCCCTCAGATGTCATCAGGATGTGTGATGTAAGACCATAACAATTTTGTAATGCAA
>OMLB01021805.1:0-15236 GCA_900302555.1 Myripristis jacobus
TGCAAGAGAGAGGGGGGTGAATACAAGGGAATGAAGTTGAACTGCTGCAATCAATGAAGTGTCTGAGCACTGAGCTCTCAAAGCCATTATTCTCTCTCATACCTGAGAATAGGAAATCAATCTGCATGAGGTTTTCTCAATGGAAAAGTGCCAGAGAAGGACAAGGACATACAAGCAAACACACACACACACACACGCACGCACACACACACACACACACACACACACAAACAGACTGTACCGTAAAGAGATAGGGCCTCTCAAGTCAAGAACTGGAAACTGGCTATCTCAAGCTCAACCTTATCTGTGTGTGTGCGTGTGTGTGTGTGTGCATGTGTGTGCATGTGTGTGTGGTGTGTGTGATAGCTGACCTGTATCTCTTTCCAGGCCTGAAAGAGAAAGTCATTTTTCATTAGGAGGATGTGAACACACACACACACACACACTTTCTAAGACCACACAGGGAGACACGCACAGACACACACACTTGGGTCACTCAATACACACACAATCATCACCTTGCACATAACACAATTTAAGACATGTGGCATGTACACATACTTGGCACACACACACACACACACACACACAACAGAGAGAGAGAAAGAGAATCTAAAGATCCATGTCTCCCAAGCCTCCCAGCATTATTGTTACGAGCCTGTGTTGTCTACCTCACTAGAACACCTCTATGCCTAAAGGTGTGTGTGTGTGTGTGTGTGTGTGAGTGTGTGCAGTATTACAATGCAAGAAGCTTCCTGTGAAGCTCACTGCAAGTGCGTCTGTGGCTGAACAAAAGGCTGTAGTCGCTGTGGTTAGAATACAGTAACACACACTTTACGTGGCAGGATACGGGGTGCGGACGTTGGGGGGCGGGTTCCATAACGATGCCCAGTCATTATTTGCTTCTACATCATCATCGCTGTTTGTAAATACCAGGTACGCATAACCCCAAAGTGAGTGGTTGGCACTGTGGGAGAGGGAGGCGCTGTTGGTTGATTCATTGTTTGTTGCACAAATTAAAGGTTGTCTTATAATTTGGGTGTTCAGTGAGGTGTGTGTGTGTGTGGCACCATATTTTGGCCGGTGTGACCCATACTAGAGGTAGGATGAAACCCCCCAGTTTATGCAGCTTCATTTGCATGCCAACCCAGGGAAATTGGTGTTTTAATATTTTTCTTTTCATCATTTTTACGGTGGTTTGTTACTGTTTTGCCTACACCATTTTGCCTATACTGTTTTGGGCATATTTCTGGTCTATAGGCCTACTAAGTGCCTCAGTGCCTATAGTGTTTTGCCAACAGCATTTTTTCCTATAGTGTTTTGCCTGTGTTGTCCTGTCCGTTTTTAACCTGCAGGTCACTTTAGGATTGTACCCTTTTGTCCAGCCTATTTAATCTGCGCGGCAAACTGTACCCCTTTTATTTTGAAGCTGTCTCTGGGCTTATTCTATTTTTAGCACGTTACATCTGGGGCTGTACTGTTGGTGGCACTAGCCATGGCACTAGTTTGCTGTGCACCTGCATGCAGAGATGACACTTTGGGGTATTTGGCAGTGGTGACTGTGTGTGAGTGTGCATTGTATGAGGGGAACGCGTGGTGAATGGTTTTGGAGAGGTTATCCGTTCAATAGACAGCCTGTTTTACTAACTGCATTTCTTTTTGTATTTCTTTAGGGAAAAGTCATGTCTGTTTTATGTGCAGCAAGAGCCAGCAAAGAATTTTAAGACATTTGTATTTTTAGTTAACATGTTTTTTTTTAATATATATATAAATTTTATGACTGCATTTTCTGACTGATTATCTAATTATATTAAAATTCTTAGCATTTTTGTAATAAATTGTCTATTTGCACTTGAAGCCGCATCTCTGATTACATTCCTTTACACTGATCTGTGTTGACTTGTATATACCAGTCTTGGGTAGGCCAGGGCTATCCCCTTGTAGACTATTGTCGTGAATTCGCCTCAAACCACTTCCAGTCTTAATGCAGCCGAGGTGGTGTATGTATCCCACTGATGCTGGTGATGCATACTTCACACATACCAAGAATTGTATTGGAAGCACTCTACCACCAATAATTTAGCATCTGCTTGAAGGCAAAAACACAAACAATTAATTTATTTAGGTAATTGTAAATAAAGTCAGGCAGTAAGAGGGAAGTGTATGGTTTATGCTATCACTGGTTAGCTGGTGTAAAAAGCCATTGGGCAGGGTTACACTGGGGTTTAGGCACAATGTAGGATTACTGGAGATTGGTTATGTTCCAATAGCAGAATCACTAATGGATTAGTTAATTCATTAAACGGTTTCATCAATAATTCATCAATGGTTTGGAAAATGTAACATCTTAAGAATGCTGTCCTGCTTGTCCTTATTGGTCTGTCGTATCCAGTCTCTTCCCCAATGTTTTTCCCCATCTGAAATTTTACTTTTAATTATAACAGCAATATTTACTCTACACTGAATCATGGGAGTCTCCTGGATAAATAATCCATACTACAGGGTTATGCTATGGCCATTGGTTCTACATGTTTCAGATATAACATGTTTTGTTGCACTGTGGAACTCATAGGTGACTTATCTCCAAACGTTTTCATTGATGTTTGCTTTATTGTTTTCATTGAAACTAAATTACTTTGACACAAACCTTATTTGTTTGTACTGACAATTCAAGCAGGAGAGTTTCATGCCCATCCAAGTGTTTGAAATGCTCAAACAGACCGCCACGTAACATTGAAATTGGGAAAATTAATGGCATTTTTACTTCCAGAACGCTGGCTGCCCAAAGTAAACTCAATCACTTTGCAACTCTATTGCTCTAAGCACTGTGACGGCTGCTCAGACAAATCCATGTGCTCATCCAAACATTTTGAGAATACTTTGTATTTGCCTCAACCAAGCCAGTGTGCTTGTAATAATTTTCACCCCCTGAGAACTTCTCCTGTCATCCTTGAAGGGCTGGTGAACTAAAATGTGCAATTTTTCATCAAAATGTATTTATTGTCATCATTGTGTGTGGAAATCATCTCATGAAACTGAGAATCTGAAGTTCCTCTGCAGAGAGAGGCCTGTCAGTTGATTTCTCCAGACTCAAATTAGTGGTATTGCTAGGGATTCAAAAGTTACTTTCACACAGAAGAGTGGGGGAGATCGAACACAACCTCAGTTTTTTTCCCTTTGCCCCTGTTTGACTGACTCTTCAACTGCACCTGATATTCTGTGTTAGCGTGTGCTGGCTTCAATGAACAAATAGCAGTAAGTGTTGGGTGCAGTGTGCAGAGTGTGTTCCATGTAATACTAAAGCTAAGCTTCAGCGTCCTGGGTTCGGATCTGGCCCAGACCTTTTGCTGCATGTCATCCCCTCTCTAAGGCCTGTCTTTCCTGTCTCTTTCCACTTTGATTGTCTAATGAAACAGAAATGCCAAAGAGAAATACTGGAAAAAAAAAAAAAAAAAAAAAAAGGCTAGAGACCAGCAGCACATCCCATCTAAAAATGGAGCTTTAAAAAGTGATGGCATCAGTCATGGACTTTCTCACGACTCTACTACAAACCTCCAAAAAATTTTAGAAATTGGGCTCTACAGCAATGTTAGCTAGGAAAACATTTGCCATATTATTGTTTAAACATTTGCCTTATTGTTGTAGCACTACTTTGTTTGGAGACCTATTACACATGTGGTATTATGCCAGACATAATGCCAACAACTCAGCAGCGATGTAGATTCAACAATATGTTATCGAGGTTAATAACCGTATAGTTGAGCAAACATGTGACATGTTGAAAATGCATTTCAGAAGTTTGCAGGAAACATTACAAACTGTGGTGATGCTGATGCACACTGCACAGCAGAGGAGGGAACAGTTGGCAGAGGAGTTGTAGCCATGGATAGCTTTTTCTTTAATGCATCACTTACGTCCATCGCTATATTTAAGAAAAACTCAATTATGAATTGCATGTCTACTTTATTTACTCATTTATTCATCTGACATATTGAACTCCGTGAAGCTGATAGTTCATATCAAAACCCCTCTATTCTATTCCACTACACTCCTTTATGCTTAGTGCCTGTGGGCAAGGCTGCACTCAGTGAATGAAAATAACAAGTGAGCTTGGAAACACCTTCATTGACTATGCAGTAGGATGCACTATATAGCACTGGTTATTGAGATTGCAGAGAAAATAGGGCCTCATGTCTCCTTGGTTTGTTAGCTGTAGCCTAACCTTTTGCACTTGTGTATGAAGCTTTGTGGCTCTATTTGCGCTATGGACTGTTTGCTGTCTGGAATTGATTACTTTGATACCGTAAAAGTGGAAGAAAAGAAATGTACACAACTAATTCATGTAATAATAGACCTATTGACATTATATGGAGAGAGTGAAAGTTATCTGTAGCCATTCATTGACAAATTATTCTGTGTGGCCCATGAACACCAATTTCCAATTCCACCCACTTGCTGTTGAAGTTGAATAGCCTTGCTCTAGGGGAACGCCCACTCAAACGCCCTGCTGGAATGGATTGCTATAGAAAATGCAGCATTTAACATTCTGTTTTATTACTTATTGACTCTCAGGAATTCTCAAATCTTCGTGGATGATGCAGATAGTACTCAAGAATCATACTAAATAATAAATAAATAAAACGCCATTTTTAACTTGGGTTGTTGTCCCTTTAAAAACAATGGACATCACTGAGGGACACAAGGTTACAAGGCAAATTAGCTCTATAGTTGGCAAACACAAAAGTTTAGCAAAGTTTAGCAGGAATCAATGTGAAATCACAAATCTCAAGAGGTAGTATAAAGGCTCATTTACCTCAGTGTTAAGTCCGGATATGGACAGAGCCTTCTGTCTGTACTCTACGCTCATTTTGTCCGTATTTGTGAATTCAGTGTAGCTGATAGTTCAAGAGAGACCGGTCTATGAATGAGACATGGAGAAGACATTTCTCTCATTGGTAATCTTAGAGAGAAGAATCCTCCGTCCTCCTGCGGTGATGTGTTTAATGACCTCCCAGACCACTGCTGTCTACAGCGCCACCTCTGCTTTTGGAACTTTGTAACAGGTCCATTATTACATACTCCTCTACCATTGCCATGTTTGTTGTCGTCAGAAACTTTGGACTCTGAGCTGCCCTCTAGTGGATTTATTGTTAACATCCATGCCAACATAAGGACTCACAGAAGTATGCGGATAGTGACGGTTACATCATTTCAAATGGAAGTATTTATGTTCATAGGTATAAATAAGTAAGTATAAATGAGCCTTAAAAGTGAGTTTCAAAACATGAAAATGATGAAATGATAGGCAGCATTCACTTCCAAAACTGGTGTTACATACACACTTACTTATTAACACAGTTCCCTTCTTACTTAGCAACAGAGTGAATGCCAGCTAGTGGCCACATTCTGCTATGAAATTGTTTACTGTTGCCAATAAATTGAAGATATTACTGACTGACAGATTGTTCCTGGCTGCCCCTTGATTCCCCCTAACTTTATATGATAACGTGTTTCAATTCTGCCTCATAAAGTTGTGAAGGACTCCCAACATTTGTAATAACTTAAGTGCAGCGTTAAGCTTTTTCATTATTCCAGACCACAATGAATGTTCAACTGGAGACAGCCACCCTTTTTGAAGTAATTGATGAGCTATGCCTTTTGTTTGTTACACTACTTCCAACCTGATTTTCTCTCTAACCACCCACCTACAATTAATTTCACATAATTTCCTACTGCTGCTCAATGAAGTCAGCCATTCAAGAATAATTACAACTGCCACCTTTTTACTTTTTAAAGTGTTGTTAGTGAGCGTCATTAAGAAAGAATGAGTCAGCATGCTGAGTTCACACAGGACCATGGAAAGTTAAGTTCGGTTCAATGAAAAAAGAAAGAAAAACATCAAAATCCAACTTCGTGATCTTAATTAGACGCCTTCACATTGTCCTTGGGCCTGGATAATAAGAACTCCCTGAACTTTAGTTGGCAACTCACACATTTCAGCTACATTAAGTCAGTACAGAAATGGCTCCTTTCCAGTTATTGCTATCTCTCTTTCTCAGCCTATTCAACATCTGTCAGCTTTATGAATATCCTATTTTACTTTTTTTTTCTTTTTTTTTGGGTCGATGGATATTGACAGTGCCCATGGCCACAACTAGGAGGACTGAAATGATAGCGACATTTGGAGAAGATGATAAATGTTCTGCCTGGATCTTGAATTTTGCTCACCTGAAAATGCGATTGTTTTCAGGTGACATTTGGAGCCCGAGATTAGAATCATAATGGCTGGTAAGGCTCTTTTTTCGCTTTCTGTCAGTGGTTCTTTTACTATCTTTCAGTGTCTCTGTTTAAACACAGCTTCAGGTGATTTGTGGTCAATTTGGACACTGGCCATGGTGAACTAAACTTAAATTAGTCTGACATTAGCTGGTGAGCAGTGGAAAAAGATAGATTTAACAAAAATGAATTGAACAGAACTTTAAAAAACAGCCTTCAAGGTCTGCTTACAGCCCCCGAGACTGAGCTAATCATTCAGTGGCATTTTGTTCATAACCTTTAATGAAACAGCTGAACCGACAGGGTAAATTCAACTTCTCTTAATGAGTAGCCTGGTACCACCGAGTCCTGGTTTCAGGAGTAGAGCTGAGCTGAGAGATACTGACAGAGGGAAGAGACAGAAAGAAGTGCTTCGAGGAGATAGAGAGAGTCGGGCAGAGACTTAGATCGAGACATTTAAAAAGAGATTACATTATTATCATTGACCTTCCTAAATGCCTGCCAAAGGTTGGATGTGTCATAACTGCTTCAGTCAATGTGGGGAAGATGAACTTATCTGGTGGGAGATATACTCACCCCACCGTGCTCTGCTCTCGCCCCGCCCTGCTGTTTTCTTTGCATGCATACCTCCATAACCTCCACTCTCCTCAAGCATAGACAAATATTCCAAAAAATGTTAACTTACCGCTAAGTTTCTACCTCTAAAAAACGCAAATTTCACAAAAGCCCTCGAAACATTGCGATGTTAAAGGCAGAAGGAGTTGGATTGGTTGTGGTGGTTTGTAAACACAACATTCAAATTTGGCCTCTCCTCCCTGGCTAAGCTAACCGCCGGAAGCGAGTTTAAAAAAAAAAAAAGTCCTGCTGGCCCCTCCCTGTCCAACAGAAACTCTTCATCAATCATTGTCTCCCTCAGTTGGGTGAAAGCCAACACTAGATTCACTCTTGTTGTCCACTTGGCGCCATTACCACAACCGAGTAATTTTATCATTACGTTGCCGAGTATAAACCATGTTTTGAGCTTCGTCATTGCTTGTGTAACCAGATCTGGAGCCTCGGCTAAATTGTAACCTCATACCCCTTTTCCACCAAAGCGGTTCCAGGGCTGGTTCGGAGCCGGTGCCTGACTTAGCACCAGTTCTTTGTTTTTCCACCGCCCAAGCACGGGCCAAACTCGTTCCAAACCGGTTCCAGGCAAGCACCAACTTCGAGCAGGGGCTAAACGGGGGCCAGAGAAAGAACCGATAATGCAACCCACCATGTCATTGGTGGGCGGGGTTACAGACCCAAACGGGAACAGCAAATGCTATAAACGTATAGCTAAACATAGTCGTCATTCGTTCCAGCCACGAATACGACAGGTAGCCGACAATAATTGCGTTTTTCGCCTCTGGATTGCAATGTAGGCTTGTAAAGACACAAGCAGTATTTGCATCGCTACGTCCATTTGTCGGTTGATTCCGAGCGAGTGTCTCGCACACCCACGTCATCACGTTTTCCGCTGACGTAATGACGTGGGTCTGACTTGGCTCCGGTTGGCTCTTGGCCGGGGGAAACGCAAACCAGTTCTTTGTTGAAACCACTCAAGCACCAGCTCTAGCACCAGGTTCTTTTTGGTGGAAAAGGGGCATCAGAGTAGAGGTTGACAACTTCATCTTGGGACTTTCATCCAAAGAATACACCCAATGTTTTAGCTGTTCTTTAATGGTTCACTTTAGGTTTTCCATTCATGAGATTTCCATCAACACAGAGAGACATGAATTTGTACAAGATAAGTTCATTTATTTTGCAGCAATAAAAGTTACTATTAACCACAATCCAGATAAAAATGATTAAAAACTCATTAATGCCAAGAATATAAAACAGACATAAATAACTGAACCAAATAAAACACAATGCTTAAAATAAAAGTATTCATTAACCAAAATAAGAGCAGCAGCAAGTATTGGAGATGGGAGGCATTTTGAAGGGAATGTCATTAGATATGACATAAACCACAAAACAAATTTACACTACAAAGACCAAATTTAAGGCACACATTTTAAGAGCCAGGATTAAGAGCTACTTGCTACGCGGCACACTCTGACCTCAGATTTACTGTGGTCCAACTCAATAAACCTATCAACAGGCTGTTAAATAAAAGCAGGAAACAGTCCACTACAGACATACAAATACATAAATACCTAGTAAAATTCAAGCAAGAACCTTATCTCAATTTATAATGAGGCAAAGCAGCAGTGGCAGTCTCTGCTCTGCATGCATTAGCGTTTGTCACTCCAAACACTGCAAGCGGATATTCACACCGGGTGATTCAGTGAGTGAGCCGTTTCCAACGCACAGGAGCAGTGCAGTGCACAGGAACACCAGACGGGAATTGCTTTGCAGGCTTAATGACAGATTTCAGCGACAAAGTTATGATGTTACCACTTTGCACACACCACGTACCTCAGCTAGTGAGTAGGGACGTCACACAGCAGAGAGAGAACCACCAGAACACAGCAGAACAGAGAGATCACAGCTCACAAATACAGGTATGTTTTTCCAGGGGAACTGATCAGAAAACTTACCCATTGGTTGTCGCTGACTGAAGTGGGCGGGACAGGAGCTGATTTAACCCACTGGTTACACCTGCACAGTTAGCTAAGAAACATTTGGAAAACGTTAAAGATGGTGGCATATTAACACGAGACACACCCTCTGCTGACCACACTTAAAGACTTTGTGTAGCTGCACAAGTTGGATATTTCACGTCAGTGACAACATAACCCTGACAAGTCCAGGCAAGAACTGTTAGCCTGCTTGACACTGTGGAATTAATACACGTAAAAAATCTATTTTTTTTAAACAATGTGTTTGGCTTAACTATGTGCCTTACATTGATTTTTAATCAAGTGAACATGCAAACTTAAAGTGAACATGCAAACTACACAGCCTGTTGTAAAGCAGGAGGTTGCTGTATCTTGGGCAGGTGGTAATGCACACCTGCAAGCCTCAAGGAGTGTATTTAAAAAAAAAAAAATGTATTTATTTTATTTTATTTTTGTAGCACTATGCTGCAGAACTGATTATATGACTACATGTTGTACACAATTTGAAAGTGGGCCTTCACGAATAGCAAATGACAATACAGAGGTATGCCTGAGCAGCCCAGTATCAAGGCAAAGTGTGTAACAGACCACCACAGGTCCGCCACGTTGTCACGTTTTGTGTTAGTGAGGTTTGAAAAATGCACAGTTTTATGAAGGAGCAATAATGTGATGCAATATAAAGAGTGTGACAGAGTCTGCATAATGAGGTAGCTGGGCTGGTAGACTCATGGCAAAATCTGTGTGTTTGACCCGAGTTCAAATCCAAGTCCAAACAAAATCGAGGTATGTTTTTAACATGTTTCGCTGCTGTTTGCTGGCTGTCGTTGCTGGCTAAATTTTCCTCATCTTAACCCTAACCTTTTACCTAAACTTAACTTAGCCTTAACCTTAACCAAGTATTTTAGCTAACATTCACTGAGATAATGAGCTAGAAGTTGAATATCGATGTCTATTCACATCAACACATGGAACTATATCATATTTTAGCAAGCTGGTTGACTACCCTGAGTCACATGCTGTTGTGTAAAACTTAGTTTCACATGGCTAAAAACCCTCTGACCCATAAAGTTGTTCAAGATGCTTTTCTTGAAAATGCTTCAAACTGCATCGGCAACAAAGTGGAACTGATTCATCCAAATTCCAAGGTTTTGCACTTCTTTTAAGATGTATGTGCCTCCAAGAGTGAGTTTGAGACTAAATGAGAGATGTGTAGTAATTATCGGTCTGGCAGATATGCCCTCCTCTTTACTCGCTCCTCTCCATTGCTCTTCCAATTCATGTGCACATCAGAAAGGATCAAAAGGGAATTTGTATTCAGGGCCACGTTCGTCAGCCATCATTTGGCTGCTACACATGGCACTTTTGACTGGTACACAAAATGGCTGCCATAGACTATTTTGCTGAACATCTCAGCATTTAAAGGCTGTGGCACCGTGCACATACAAAGCAAGATTAATTTTGACAATAACATTTCAATCACAAGGCTGCCATCACAGATGTATCAAATCAAATTGTGGCTCTCATTTCCATTTTTTCCCCTCTTATCTCTGATTTTGTGGCATTGTCTTGGATCACAACTGTGAATTCTATTTTAGTTTGGATTAACCCTTTAAATACATCTTGCTTCACATCCTGTGCAGCTGCATGCCACTAATCCCATAACGTAAATACACTGCCTTGTTATTTGATGTACGCTCCACTCCTGGTGTATTCTGTCATTGTCAAATCAACATGGCTCCCAGCCAGGCTTTAAGGGTTTTGTGTGTGTGTGTGTGTGTGTGGGGGGGACTGACTGATGAATGAGCACTAATTCATTTGTTTATTTATTTATTTCTATTTAATTCATGGTCATCTATGTGTTAACTACATGTCTTTATGCAACTAAATTAATTAACAAGCTATGCAACCATGCATAGCCCGTATTGTTAAGCAAGGTGTAAATCCCTGTGTATTATAAAAAAAAGATCATGTATGTGCCAGCGGTGATGTAGTTCTGCTTAAGGCGACCAGAAATACAGCCTGTGTTCCTTTTTTTTGGTTTGTTTTTGGGGGGAATTTCAGCAGAAACACTGCATGCCAAGTTAAAAGGACCCCTGCAGTGGGGGGTTTTAGAACAGGCCCAATCCTGCTGTTTCTCAAATGATTCAAATGTCAATGTGGGTTGAAGGCAGCTCTCCATTTTTCATCGTGAATGCAGGCCTAAAATATTCAATAATGGCATAGGTCATATTTCTATATTTCTATATTTAGATCAGACTTATCTAGGTGAAAGAGGATCAGCAGCACTTGGGTCATCGCCTGGTGGAGAGGTGGTTCATATGGAATAAAATGAAATCTGAAACGGCAAGGACCAGACAATGGTAAATATTCATAGTTAGCTTCTGGGCATGGCTTTGAATTACACTTTTCCCTTTTCCTTTTCCTCTCCTAATAACTCAGCACATGGTTGTGCCATTATGTCACAAAGTCACACTTTTTGCTCTTCAAGAGGCAGATTCAGGCCAGTCAGTCTGTTTGAGACACATCTCTCCTCTGTAATCGATCAAAGCACGTCTCGGTGTGCAGAACATCACTTTCTACAGTTAGTCTGTTTTTTTATTGAGCAGTATTTGTTTCATAAAAAATGAAGAAAATGTTGCACTGTTTTTGCAAATTGAAGTTTGGCTATGGTTTCACACAGAAATTGTATAATTTGTCAAAATAACTGGAGAATTTAAAACAAACAAACAAACAAACAAACAAACAAAAACAGACATGCCTGCATCTTCACAACCAAAAGGAAAGGAAGTAAGTTTCATGCCATGCAGATCGATGTTTTGCACAGGGGAACTGCTATGATTGGAGAGAACTCGAAGGAAAGCACAATGATTTAGACCAGTGATTTTCAAAGCATGAGTCCTGAATAGAGTGTGGATCGGGCTGCATATTTTTGTCCGATCCCGACCCGAGACAGAGGCATAGCACTCCGACCCAAACCGGACAGGCATTCTTTTTTGTGTCCGAACCCAACCCGAGCCCCAGATTTTGCTTGTCATCCATCGCTAGGTTACATTTACTGAAATAGCCTGCATGCTGCCTTCAGCATTGTCATGTCCATCATTTTGCACTAAAATAACACCAACGTGACTAAACCTGACCCAAACAGAAACATAATCTCTATATTTTTGTCCAGATTTTGGGTCCAGTGTCCACACTCTAGTCCTGATCCATTGGTGGGTGCCAGTGTTAAGATGGGTCGGTCCTGGGAAAACATCCTTTTTTTTTCAATAACAGGGAATGGAAAATCATGATACAAAGAAGAACAACATGACACATTTTGAAAACCAAGAGCAGGCTAAAATCAATACGAATCATTTTCTGAAAACAAAAAGGCACCATGCTGATGAATACAATGAGTATTGATTATGGTTTTGTAGGACCTGATGGTGTGGAAGCAGATATCAAGTGCAGACATGAAACCCACGACACTGAAAAGGCATCTGAGGCATTTTTCTTGCATGGGAGGAGGGAAGGGATTTTTGTGTTTGGCTTTTCTGACAACTCTATTTCATCTCACAAAAATATTTTGTGGATCTTGTGACAAACAGTATCTCTAAATGTGGAACAGCTGATTTAGACTATTTAGTAAAACTGATCCACACCACAGTGGAATCTGACATTAACTAAAGAGTATAAAGACATCAACCCGCTGGGTGCAGGAAGGAATCTCCACTGTATCAGAGGAGGACATCACTCACTGCCAGATAAGACCAGTGTCAGCTCAAGAGAAGAGAAAAATACATGGACACTGAGAGAGACAGGTACACACATACAGAGGTTAAGAAATGTCAAAAAACTACAAGAAACACAGAGGAGCTGCAACTAATTATAGATTCTACTGAGGACTGGGAATCTTCTCGTGGTGAGCGCGACCATCTCATCTAAGTAAAATAATTACACTCTTTCTGACAAGACTCATTAGTGTGAAGATGTTTCATAACTGCACTGCTTTTGATTAGAGCTAAGGTGATGATGAATATTCTGAGGGGGACAGATGAGAATAATGGTAACTCAGCAGGAGTTTAGAAAATGATATATAAAATATGCCACAAAAAGAGGGACACAGTGTACTTTCTGAGTGTGTGTTTATGTGTGTGCGTGCTTGTGTATGTGTGTGTGTGTGTGTGTGTGTGTGTGTGTGTGAAATCTCATTTTAAGCCTGTGTGCTCCAGCACTGTGAAGTCTTGTTAATGGGACATTCTGAGTTGAGCACTGGAGGGGATTATTCATCTCAAACATACGTGTTGTGATGCAAATGGATTTGCTGTGTTTTAGTGTGTGCGTGTGTGTGTGTGTGTGCATGCATGCAAATAGAAATCACAACAAAATGACAGGCATGATATGGAACAACTGACACACAAGCAGAACATAGACACACACACACACACACACACACACACACACACACACACACACACACAGAACAACTCTTGCCCATGGCAGAAAGGTCTGGACTGGGAAGACAGAGAAACCAAACATGCTTTAGTTCAAAGTGGCAAACACACACACACACACACACACACACGCACACGCACGCACGCACGCACGCACGCACGCACACACACACGCACACTCACACTCACACCCAATCATGGAAAGTAATGCATGGTAAATCAGTTGGTCCCCTTGCAGGAGGTTACATCATTTTGAGTGACTGACTGGAGAAGATTACACTGCTCCTCAATAGACTGTAAGGATTTGGTTTGCAGGACTCTTTGGTGAGCTTAACTTACCTTAGTTTGAATTGACTTTAGCAGTTAGAATTTTATCCCCTTTACCTTTGTTTTGATTAGATCTGGAAACTCTTATCTGTTTGACAAGCACCGTTTATCAATGCACAGCTTCTGATGTAACTCGCAAATTAGGACAAGCACATATGGCAACAACACATCAAATCACTTCTTTTTCATGATGAAGCTTCATGCAAAGGCCAGGGCGCAGCTTCACAGTGCAAGCTCAGGTGTGACCGACAGTTTTTTTGCTTATTTCACGACCACAGGCGCTGGCGAGCGCGTAACAAAGTTGTAAAAAAGGGGTTGGATTAGGTGGAAGAAGTTATCTGTGTCAGTCAGTCATGGTCAATGAAAGCAGCTCCTCTCAATCCCTTTAAGTGCAGTGAATTTCCCCACAGTGCACTGACAGTTTGGTAATGGAGAGGAGAATTGAGATGTCTTCTCCCAAGAGGAAACAGATTTCCTTTTCAGGAAGATGAAAAAAATGTTGGCATTTTATGTTTCTGCAAACCAGGTTAAAGTTAAAATGTCTCTATTTTCAAGTTTCATGTACTGTAAAAATGTTTTATTCATCATTTTATTGAGTCATTTTTAACTTTTGCTTTGATGATTTGATGGTTTGGCAATGCCAGCATAACCTTCGCCAAAAGACCATTGGCACCAAATTGAATGATCTTGGCCGTGTTTACCAAGTTAGAGCCACTTAGAGGGCAAAGGCCACCTTGGCAGACCCTCAACACCTTCATGCAGATTTTCAACTTCTGCCATCAGGGAGAAAGTACACTTTCCCAAGGAGGGCCAAATTAAACAGATACCTGAGATCACTTGTTCCCTCAGCTGTTGGGCTCTTAAACAAGCTGTAGGCCTATTTGGTATTGCTCACCCACTTAAACAAAGGACTGACAGACTCTTGTGGTTTTATAGCACATTGCAACTTTGATTATGATGACATATACTGCATGTTCATCATATGTATTTATGTCTTTATGTTTATGATGTACTGATTCGTGGCGACTACTGTTTGCAAATCAAATTTCCCCTTAGGGAAAATAAAGAATAATCTAATGTCTCCACTCGGTTGGTCATTCCTAGAAATTCAAACTGAGCAAGTCACTGACTCACCACAAGTTGGTTCAAATGGAAGTTAGCCCAGTACAATGGCCACAGTTCTTTGCAGTGGCGACAATACACATAAAAATGGCCCACACTCTAATCATCTTGCTACGCTGATTTGAATGGGAAAGTCTGCTCTATTCTATTCTAGTTCTGTGGTTATAGCCAACCAAATTGGTGTGCACAAAAGCACAGGTACACAAACTGCTTTGTGTAGCTGGACCAGGAAGAGGTTTGTTGTGACAGCACCACCTAGGAGAGAGCCTGGGACTCACGGTTTGTCAAAACAGAGGTGAGCAGTAGAAAATATCCAAGAGAAGACAGACTCAAGCAGAATAATTTATTTACACATTACCCAGTACAATACTAAAATAATAAATAATTACAAAAATTAGCAACATACAAGGCCTTGTGTATAAAACAACAAAAAGGTAAAAATGATGAAAAGTTAAATGTCCAGTTAAGACAAGATAATATAAAAGTCTGT
>OMLB01021817.1:0-43419 GCA_900302555.1 Myripristis jacobus
TATATATATAGATAGATAGATAGATAGATAGATAGATAGATAGATATATAGATACTGCATATACTGTACATACTGTATATATGTATGTATATTAGGACGAGGGATTAGTAAAGGAAATGGAATGAATGTGCTCACTCAACAACACATTTGCTATTCCTTTTGATGTGCGCTTTAAGTCAAGGTATATTATATTAAAATATTATTCCCAAATGTAATCAGAGAGACAAAAATGTTTATTGAGACAAATATGTTAAGTCAACAATATGCTTCCATTTTGCCATCAAACACATTCTAATGAGCCATTTGACTTTGCAGCAAGTAATACAAGTCTTAATTGTGTTTTGGTGTTTATACCCATTTTGCATATAATCCTTTCCTCTTCTATAAATCCCCACTAAACTTGAGAATGTGATAAACTCATGCATTGTTCATGGGAGTGCTTTGGCTTTGTGAACATAATGACTTTTCCCCTTTGTTTGCAGATCTCGCACAATGGAAGAAGTACCAGCTGTCACCTGCAATTACTGTTGAGAGAGAGTGTGTGTGCATGTGTGTGTATTTGTGTGCGTGTCTGTGCAAGAGAAAAAGAATAGTCCCTTATTTTGTGGACTGTCATTAAGCTTTTCAGTCTCATTGCTGCTCTTTATCTTTCTTCCAGGCACATTTCCATAGCCATAGCTCTGTGCAGTAAATTTAGAATTTTCAATTGTAGCATCCTGAATTGGCCTGGCAAATCGCAGGCCCCGCAATTAATCAAGTGCAGGCAAACCTCCCCCTGCTGTCGAGCAGCCCCCGAACCTACAAGTGATTAAACATTAAAGATATCTTGCATTCTCCCACTGACCTTTTTGTCAGCTCTGACAATGAAATGAAAAGAGAACATTTACATGATGGAGAAAAGAGGATTGGATGAGAGCGAGGAGGGTGTGGAGAGTGGGGATGTTGAGGGGGAAGCGTAGCAGGTTCTGAATTAAAAAAAAAAAAAAAAAAAAAGGTAAAGCGAGAGAATAGCGAGAAATTAATTATGCCTGAGTGGCCGGATGATGGTGGCAGGCATTTGGAAGTGTTTAATCAAACTCATAACGCATGCACAACAGCCAAAACAAGTTGGCGGTGAGCATATTAATAGGCGCACAGGTAAAAGCGGTAGTCCCTGTGTATTTGCTTGGTTGCATCAGTCACTTTGTTGTATGTAATGACAGTTCCCTTGGGGAGAGGGGTGATGCAATTGATCTTGTATTGCACCTTGTGTTGCAGTCCCGCTTACACTCAAACATGCATGTTTATGTGAGTCCACTATCATCCATACACATATTATTTATTATGATCGTGTCACTCTCACTCACACTGTTTATTAATTATCCCGGGCATAACAAGACCCAGGTCGTTTCAGCATAAAAAATTGCATACCTGTGATAGTAGCTCCAGTTTAAAAAAGCTTCTGAATTTACAGTTGCCTACATGGGTTAACCCAGTGTAATGACATAATTTCACTGTATTAAAATAATTCACAATAACTAATATGAATACCAGAGCAGAAGAGCAGCTTCAGATTCCTTCCTCATCAGATATACTGTATGTAGAACAGGTTGGCAGTCAGTTTTTAACTAATTAGAAGGTGCGGTTCCATGCTCAGCCGCAAGAGACTTGCAGGCATTGTGGTCCCGGGCTTTATGCACCTTGATGGAAATTAGCATACCTGTCGGCATTACGCTGTGACAATCCCCCACCTCCCACTTCATAACTGCTTCATTTCAACTGACGCAGTTTTTAATGAAGTTGTACAGTATTCGGTGGGATCTCGACATGGCTGTTAGAAGCACTAATCTATCATAAAAATTACTTTAAATCTATAGTAAAAAATATTATCAAGGATCAAGGGTATCAACAATCAAGCCAGTGCGCAGCCAAACAGTGGAAAAAGTGACGTACGACTACAAAACAATTAAAACCAAGAGTTTTGTTTGGCCCATAAAAAAAGGGTAAAATATGTATGAATGCCAGGAAAAAATGGGAGGGTTCACAGGTATGTCTTAATTTCATGGCTATGGTATGTTGATTTTCAGCTTTTAATTTGAGAAACCCTTTTGTTTCTATCTCTGTATGCATTCTTGAAAATGAGATTAGCAAATAATTCATTCAGTCCTCATCCACCAATTACTACCCCCAACTCTCCCATAGAAACCTTACTTGTATCTTTTGCATTTCATTTATTTATTCTATAACTTTTCACGACATAACATGACTTTTGGGTGTAGTACTGGAAAATGTTTTCTGCAGAGTAGTGACAGGGACACTTTGATGAGCGATGCTGACTCAAGATTTGTCACTGTCTTCCCAGGTTGTCTTACCTGCTGTGTTTGTGTGCCTGTCTCTCATCTTCTCACTCATCGTCCCCCCATTCACTGAATATCCGAGTCTGGAGCTGCAGCCCTGGATGTATGGACTGCCCCAAACCACCTTTTACAGGTATGACACTGATCAGGATTTTATGCAATAATATGGTTCATCACTCTTGTGTAATATTGTGGTATTTGTTTATATGTCATCTGTGACATGTTAAGGTAATTAAATTTCCATTTTTCTACTCAAAGTTGCTGATTATTATAACACAGTAGAGATTAAACATATAAGCAGTCAGCAGCACAGTTGCCAACAGCAGTTGCCACCATGGTTGAAGACACAAACAAAAGAGCGCCATGTCAAACTGTTGAAGTTAAACTTTGACAGAAAAGATCTCACATTACTCACTGCATAGTTTGATTGACAAGTGATTTCTGGGCAGTGCAGTGCAAAACACCCACCATAGCAGTCATTAGTAAAGATACAAAGATAAGAATCTTGTGGATCCATTTAATCTAAGAAACATGCAGCCATGTTTTCTATAGGCATAAATGTGTGACATGCGTCCTAAGCCTTTCCGTAAAATTTACAGTTGGATTTTCTCCCCAGATATTCAGTCTTATGAGGTGGTAAGATTTTGTGGGGAAAAAAATATTCACAGCAGTTGGGCTCAACATAGCTGCAACATGATCTTACTTTCTCTCTAACAACATAAGTGCTGTAAAATGCCATGTTTGAATTCTAATATGCATCATCTGTTATCTGTTCAAACCATCAAAGAAATCTTGGCACTGCATTCATATTCATTTCTTGTGACATGAAGCTTGCCTTCGCTTATCCACTATGCAGGTTTTTTCCATTTCCCCTGGCAGCACTTTGTAGAAATTCACTTTGAAGATGTCAAGACACAATTAATCGTAGCCTTATGTGAAACTGGTTTATCTAAGACAGCATCTTAACTCGTGGCTAGAGTGAGAAGCTGTTCCTTTTGTATCTGTTGACACATTTACCCACTTCCCTGCTTTGATGTGATCTAATATAAATCACATATTGTACATATGTCGTGTCCAGAGACGGAGGCAATAAACTTTTTGATTTTGTTCTTGCGCATTTATGTTACCTAGAAGGGAAAATGTGGAGATTTTGGATTTTTGCCTTTGCAAGGTCGTGATTGTTTTGCCATCTTAACAACATTTTACAGTGGAATTGCATAGGTGCCCTCAAAATATATGACAAAAATGCAGGAAATCATTAGAACAACATGTTGAATATTTCATGCAAGTATCTTGTTACGCAGTGCAGCCGTGCAGTATCCAGCCACTGCAGTGACAAAGAATCTTATTGCATTTACTGCTTTGGCCTCATTGATATTCCACAGTAGTGTGCTTCTTCTATCCAGAGAAGATCATTTCATTGTAATAGACTGATCTTGGTGGGTGTTTTCAATAGACTTTTCATGTTACTGTGGAAATAGCAGACCATTGTAAAAACCCTCCTATTCAGCCCTTCCTTAAACTAAAGTGATGATGAAACTTTCTTACCAGGGTGAAGGGACAAACTGCCCTTCTTGGGCATTTCCTTTCTTGTCTTTATTTGGGCACAGTAGGGTCACAGTAAAGCATGCCCCGACTGGGAATAAAACCCTGGCTCATATGAAGAGTTTAAGATTCAGCCATGGGAGCTCATAGCATGCTGCCAAAAAGACTGTGCCACAGGGTTTCACCCAGTGTGGCAAAATTTAAACTGCAGAGGCAGCTGTTGTCAAAAGTATTACCGGGGACTGGTCTTGTGTGTTACATCTTAAGGTTGGAGTGTTCTTAATTTCTTTGACATTCCCCCCAGTCAGTTACAGAACATTGTCTTCTCTCCTGAGTGACTTTAAAACATCCTCCCTTGTGACGACTGTGTGGCCAAGGGTGCTGTGCCTTTTTATCTTACAAGTTCACTCATATTAGCATTGGCGTACTGCATTTCTAATTAATGGCAATGATCCATTTTAGTTCAGAGTGATTAAAGGTAATGATTGATATAGCTCACTGCAGTATTACATGTAGTTTGGGCAATAACCTGGGCTAGTCAGCCTCTCTGTAATTTTCTGGTTGTTGGTATTACAATGTCACTTCGTAGAAATTCCAGTGAAATACCAGAAAATTATACACCGATGGTAATTTATGTAACACATAATATTAACCCACACTCTTGTAGGATAAAAAATGAAAATAAAACCCCTATATTCCTATGCATCCTCCATTTCACTTAGGTTTGCCATTATTTCACCGAATCATGAATTCTTACCTCTAGGATGTTCCATTTTAACAAAATGAGCTATTCATTAGTTCCGCTGTCTCTGTTTATATGCCTTCATTTTTGAACTGTCCAATAGTTTTATTACCCTGAATAACGCAGTAATCCAGCCATTGTTAATAGCAAAACAGATGGCTGCACATAATCCATTTTTACAATCGGACTACTTCAATTGCTCTCACTGGTGGCCGAGGAAATGACCATATGACCTTCATGGAGATGTCTCTAAGTGAGACAGTGAACACTGTATTAATACCAGTGGTTGGCAGGGTTGTGTCCACTGCTGGCGGAAAGCCATCACCACGATCTTTATGAAACACTGTGCTTAAATTCCCACAGTACCCTTAAGATAAAGGGCAGATTGTGTGTGTGTGTTTAGTAATGGGAATGGAATTGGAAAGGGAAGGTTGTTAAACTGAGATGCAGGGCTTTAGGTGTGTATAAGATGTTCAGGTAGTGATGAAAGGTCTCTGAAGAGCTTGTACTGTAAACAGAGTCTGCAACACACACATCTGCACATAATGCAAGAATACGCACTGAGGCAGAGTCAGACTTAGTGTAAAGAGAGAAAGCACACATTGCTTTACAGTCAGTGGTGTCTTGGGAATTCATGCTTTGACTCTTCAGCCAAAGGAAAGGCTTGGTAAACTCAATGATTTTCCTCTCACACTTGATTAAGCTGAACCCGATGCCATGCCGCATCACCACTGAGCATTTACTCGAAATGCACAGCTTCCTATCCCCCGGCATGCATGTCTAATTTCCTTTCAGGCCATCTTCGATGCCAGGATAAATTTAAAAATAATGATCATCTAATCCTCACTACTTTGCACATGTTGGGCCTCACAAGATGACTTGTAAAATATTAACCAACTATGAAAAACGCATTGTATCACACCACATGGCAACTCATTTCACTCATTTTTGTCACTCAGTTGTAAAAATGCACACACTAGACAATTAGGAAAAGACTGAGGATCACTCTCACACACTGAACAATGCACTTGACATTATCCTCTTGAGCTCTGATACATCACTGACATCAGGACCTCTAATCTCAAAGGGACTCGCTCGATGCGACGTGACACTAATCAAACAAATAGAAGGGGACAGCCAGACTCGGCTCGCTCTGCCTCTGCAACCCACTGTAAACTCGGTGCTCATCGACGGTTAGCAATCTTCTCTCTAGGAATGAATCTGTGATCTCCATACACTGCAGGGCTTGTTTAAGGCCCTGCAGATGTCGAGTCATAGATATCAAACAGGTTTTATATCATCAGGGAGGCGTAGATCAATCCTCCAGTCGGTCGGGGTGGTTAAGATTGAATTGGTAACCCACTCACACCACCAGATCTTTTCTACTGACCATCATTCCCAACCAAGCCTCCCATTGGGATTTCACCTCCAATTGTCTGGATGGGTAAATTGAGTGTAAATTGATCCAGCAGTCCTCTGGTATGTACCTAGCCTGAGGCAAACCCTCCCTGAACCAGTCAATGCCACAGCTTGTTTGATAACTCACACTCACTTTAGGGTGTCTGCATTTTTGCACACTTCAGTCTGTAACTCCAATGGCCACAGCTCCTTTGGGTGTGGAAAGTTGGACCACTGTGATATAACTCCGGTACAGTCTGGACAGAAAGCCCAAAGCGCTTTGCCCAATGTAGACTGTGTGACCATCATGTGAAATTGTATTAGTTGTAGAAGGCCTGCAGTTTATAGATGGATATTTTTGGAATATGCTGGCGTTTGCTTTGCAGTCATTTGAATGGGAAACTCGTTAAAAATAAGCACTGACTTGTGAAAAACCTGAACAGACCCATCAATTCACAACAAAAATAGGAGAAAAAACATATACCCTTTTGTCAATAACAAGTGAGTCAATATGAAAGCGTTTATTTGCTACTTTAGCAGATACTGTTTCACACACTTGCATGAAATATTCAGCATGTTATTTTAATGATTTCCTGCATTTTTGTGATATATTTTGAGACCACTTTCCCTGATGGAAAAGGCACAGATTTATGCTCTTGTAGGCTTTCATGTTTCCTGTGAACACTGTAAATGCAATGTTGTTGCAGGTCAGAAATGTACCAATTAGAATTTAAGTGTAAATTAAGGCACTATTAGACCTACTGTGTGAGGTGAAGTTGGAAACTTTGGTAAATAATGTTTACATCTATGCATGTATGTATGTATGTATGTATGTATGTTTGTATCTATCTATCTATCTGTCTATCTGGATATGTGTATTGGTAATTTTCATTATGTATAACAGCAATGACGGTCCAGATAATATGAACGTGTCTCGGGTGGTGGATTCCTTGGTGAACAACCCTGGCTTTGGGACTCGCTGCATGATCGGAGACCCAATACCGTGAGTACTAAGTTTTTCTGAATGCACAACAACAATAAAACACAGTGATTTTCCAGAACAATGCAGCCACTTGTGTGTGCACACATTCATTCATGCCACATGGTACCGGCAAAACAATTAGCCATGTGGTATGTGTGTGTGTGTGTGTGTGTGTGTGTGTGGGTCTATGTGTGACTAATGGCTAATGGTTTCACAGCTCTGTATGTATGTGTGCATGCATGCATTCATGCGTGTCTAAGCATGTGTATGTCTTTTTTCTCTTTCAACCGAAGTAGAACAACTGATGAAAAAGCCAAGTTACACAGATCCTCTGAAAGTAGTGCTCTGCATGATTTTGTAATCCAATTTCTAAGAGCAAATTTGATCAATAAATGACTAGCATTGCATATGCTCTGCAGACCGTCCAGATCAGAATAAGTTAAATAATGAAGAGCTTTCATAAAATTAGAAATGAAATGCAATTATAGCTGGGCTTGAAATATGTGGGCCACAAATTCCTTGAAAGGCTTATTGTGGTTAAATATTTTAGTACAAACTAGCACTAAATAGAGCCAGTGTGCATCATATAATTCAGGAATAATACCCAGCATTCCTCAAAAACTGAACTGCCTATGACTCAAGGCATTTACAGTTGAGGGTGACATGAAATCCCTAAATTATTAATTTATCAGTTCTCACAGAGACTCACACGTGCAGTCATTTGTTTCTTCCTGTGACTTATTGATATAGTCTAGATGCACTACAATGTCAACCATCGTACAGCTGTTATAAAGCTGTCAGCTGCAATAGCCTGTGATATCTCCTTTCATATGTAGACTTCACACCGTCAACTGTGCACAGGAACAGTCTCTGCCTTGTCACTACTTATCATGTTTTCCTGCTCCTGTGACTTATCAGAGGCATTTGCCATGCTGAACTTACAACAATTACAAATGTGCTTAGGATAAGAGTCTGTGTAGGTCTTTTTTGTGAGTGTGGCTGGAGCTATTAGCCATTACATGCTCATATTGCCCTCTTTGTTTTCCTTCAGGAAGCTTCCATGTGTCCCCACTGCATCTGATTGGTTCACTCCACCTGTGGATCAGTCAGTCGTAGACATCTTCGTTAATGGGAACTGGAGCATGTCTAACCCGTCCCCTTCCTGTCAGTGCAGCACCACTAAACGCACCATCATGTTACCCGACTGTCCACCTGGTGCTGGGGGACTGCCTCCCCCACAGGTTAGTCTCTATAATCTTGGCAAAGATTGTGGCTTTTTGGGTTAACGGGGTAGTGTGGTATTTGGAGGGGCCATCTTGTGACTGTAAGGTCATAAAGTGTCATTCTCTTGAGCCCTTGAGCAAGACAGTGAAGTGCTTCCTAATTCCGGGGCACCACTCTTGGCTGCCCCTGCAGTCTGAGCTGCTCGGTGAGATTGGCTTGCAGTACAATATGTGTGTCTCTGAGGGATACAGTGTGGGCAAAGGGAGTTGAATGCTCTTAATTTCTAAATAAATTAAGTGACTTTCACAGGCAGTGACTGACTCAAAAGTTTATAATTTAACAACAACAATGATAATGTGTTTATTTGCATAGCACCTTACAAAAACAACGTACCACAGTGCTTTACAATAAAATAGTTAATACAAGTAATAAGAACTAAAACTTGAAAATGAATGAAACACTAAAACACATGAAGTTATTTTCAAATGTTACAACGAATACCGTCAGTTAAGAAAAGGCAATATGATAAAAGTGAATTTTAAGAAGAGATTTACAACAAAGACACTGAGTTTTCTTACCTGAGATCTCCAGGCAGGGAGTTCAACAGCTGAGACCCGGGCGCCTTTAGTGACAAGTCAAGATATTGGAACGACAAGAAGCCCCTGCCGGAGGATCTCAAGCAGCGATCAGGCTCGTAGGGGGTTAGCAGATCAGCTTGATCATTCAAGGCTTTCAAAACAAGCAACAAAATCTTAAAATCAATTCTAAAACTCAGAGGTAACCAGTGAAGGGCAGCAGGGATTGGTGTAGTGTGGTTGCTTCTCTTAGTGCGTGTTAAAGGCCTGGCAGCCGCATTTTGTATCCACTGCTGTCTTTGGATGTTTTGCCTACTGATACCAGAATAAAGTGCATTGTAGCAGCCAAGTCTGGAGGAGATAAAAGCATGGAAAATATGCTTATTTTAACAGTCCTTGGTTAGTGTCCTGGAAATTACAGTCAACATCATTTTGATTTGAAAATGTAAACATGCTAACTTTGAAAGAATTCCCACTGCAATGCAGAGCTTTTGTGCAGGTCCCCCATTGTCAGCTGGCATGCATGCATGGAAGCAGACCTGAAATTGATCCAGGTACAGAAAAATTCTTTAACAACACATAGCATGTAGACCTTGCCAACCATTTAGAGTAGCTTATCTCCATTCCTGTTGAGAACTCACTGAAAATATTAGCATAATGCATCTCACAACCCTTTGAGGTACTGTATGTGTTGATCTCTCACCCTGCAGTCTCCCTTAAGGCAGTTTCTTGCATGCCGCGCCAAAACAGAGTTTGGAAAGCACCTCTCCCCTTCTCACCTAGCATCTACTCGTTTTGGGAGAGCTGTATGGCTCATCCTCCAGAAATCAATGCCAATGCTGTGTAAGCCATTACCTCAACGATATACACAGCCAAATATAGGGAAGGTGAATGTTTGCGGGTCTAGTTGCAAGAGGCTTGATATTGGCAGGGATCAATGGAGGAGTTACAGACCCCTTCTGTGGTTAGCAGCCACCACCTGCCGACTGAAGCAACTATTCCACAGAGAGAGGAGTGTCTCATTTGGGGCTGAATGGATTGCACCACTGCCTCCCAATGACAATGAGAAATCTCAGAGTAAGATATAGATGAGGGAGAAGCAACCTGCATCGTTTTAATGGAGAAGGCTTTGTCTGTTTACTCAGGCTTTCATGCCATGTGCCTGCATCTTGTATTGTGTTCCCATGAAAGATTAGATCCACACACACACACAGCAGAGATATAGAAGAATAGATGCGGAGACGATAATATAACCAATCACAAAGGTGCTTGATAAGTCTGAAATTAACTTTGATTGGCTTGGACAGGGGCAATTTGTAACCCAGTGCTGAAGTAAGAGCCTTTGTCTTCCTTTTGAAGCAGATTTGGCTTCTTGGCAGTTATTCAATTCAGGGATGGAAATGCAGAGCAGAGATAGCTAATTGAAAGAAAATGCAGTGGCATGTGAGCCTTTTAAAATGAGGTTTTAGAGCAGGTTACTTGAGCACATCAGGCCGCTCACTCGAGCATATTCACTGGATCCGAAGTCCTCATGATACACAAAGTTTTAACCAATAGTAGTCAACCAAACTTAGTGTCGCTTTCATTACCCAGTGGTTTGGGATTTTAATATTCTCGTCTCTTTCACATTTTGGCTGGTCATCAAAGTTTTTGAGTCAGTCTGGTGGGAACAAAAATCAGTCCTCTACTTACTAGAGCTGCACAAAACAAATCAAAGCAAATTTGGTGATACATGTTGACACAACTGTTTGTACAAACACCATCTTATAAATTTAAACAAAAACATTTAGGGAGGGAAAGAAGACATTAATGAAATGAGAGGGTTTGTGCAGTCTGGCTATAATAAAGATTCTTCTGTCTTACAGATGAGGGATTTTGCACAACATGAGAATATTTTGCCTTTGGAGACAGCTCATCTTCTCATTAGTTTGTAGCATCAAAGTGTATAGTTGTTAACTACAGCATGTTAACAAATAGTAGTTTATTTTTTCTCTTGGTAATATAGATTTATTTTACTACACATCTCACACATGATCCGAAAGCAGAACAGTTTTGCACCATCTCATTTATTCTGACTTTCAGTGTGAAGTTGTCCCCCAGTGATGTTATCTGAGGACACCAAATCCTTCCGTTACATTAATTAAAGCTCAAACATGTAAATAAAAAAAAAAATACAGCAGCATGGCCCAAAGCCTTGATGAGTACTTCATAAGTGAATATAGTTTTCAAGTTAATAAGTTGTTGCATGTACTTGGAACAGAGATTTTGAGAGAAAATAGGATGAAAAACACTTTTCTGGGGGAATCTGACACTAGGCTACAGAGAGTTACAAAACTGTGCTTTCATGTGTTTTGGGTGAAAAATGCCCTACATGATTTTTAAAAGGGTCAACTTTTATTTTTATCATGGAATTTTCTCCAGTCATTTTGAGTTTATTTTGCAAAGTGAATATAGTATGAAGTTCCAGAGCTTTTTTCAGCCTCTCTTGATGGAAGTGGGTGAGTTTTATAGGGACAAATCCTGGCCCACTTAAAACAACAACAAACAAACAAACAAACAAAACATCAATCACATACTTTATATCTGAAGAGACTGATCTTAGCATTATAATTTCATTTTCCCCTTCAATATTTCTGATTAGTGCAGTGTCACCTTTGAAGAAGACATGAGGCATCACTCATTAAAACTTTAAACATTTTGTACTGATTTTAAGAGGGTTACATTTTCATGTGCACTGGCATATGTGTGCCTGTAAGTTCAGTATTACAACAAGTCCTGTGCTTGTGTATTCGTACAAGTGTCTGCATATCAACGGTGTGTGAAGAGCCCTCTCAAACTGTGAGAGGCTGTCCAGAGTCAATGACCTCCACCATGGAGCACATGCTGTTTTGTGAAATGACACAGTTTGAAGCTGCCTGGCTCATCTGCCACTTCTTTATTTTCTTCCTCTGTGTAAAAAGAGATCCCTTATATGTCTCCTATACACGGAGCGCACACGTGAGCACTGTCCAGCGATCTGTAATGCCTCGTTGAGCTTGTGTGAGTCTTGCTGTGAGCTCCATCCAGTGACGAGGCCATATAGAGCCACTTTAGAAGAGGAATTGTCCAGGTATTATGTTAGGGAATGATTGTTGAGGCAGTCAAACAAGCCATGTGCCCTTTGCGTGACCTTTTCCTTTCCCTGACGTTCAGTCCTGGCTCTTGACAGCATTGTCAAGGTGTCCCCCATTTGTTGAGGCTCTGCTCGTATCCAGGAGCCTTCACTGGTAGCCTGCCAGGCTGTCAAGGTCTTTCTTTTTCACTTTCTCTCTTTCATTTGTCTCTATCTCTTGCATCACATGCCGCCTCTCAACAGCTATCTGTATGACCTCGCTCTTATTTTCATTTTAGGTGGTTTTAGGATATTTTTCTGTTATTTTATGAATTGTTACTTAGACACAGTCTTTATGGTGTCCTACAGTAAGTGGTCGGTACTTTCAGTACATTCAGCTTCAGTAAAAATACAATTTACAAAGGACAACTTTTGCCCCTCTGAGTTACATTTACTTGCATCATTTTTCCTTTATTCACAACATCTTGTTTTGGTCTTAGGTCTTTTGATCTTTGTTCTAATCCAGATCCTGTAAAAGGATATTAAATGGACCCTCATTTTTGCATGGAAACAACCTTGAGGACATTGACTTATTATCATGCATCAAGATCATTGTCACTCATCTCCCACTGAGGCTAAAAAACAGTGGCGGCCGGTAACTCAAAAAATTGGTTGGACAGAAGGAAAACCTTCCAACCTCCAGTGAGATTTCACATGTTGGCTACTTCTTTCTATTTCCCTTCCTTCGCTGAAAAATTGAGTTGTAAGATAACAGCTTACAAGTTTTTGTGAAGCAACATGGTACACTTATTTAAACCACTCTATTGCATCAATGAGACGGATTAATGCATCTTAGTTTGGCCCCATTTTAGTGTTGTAATTTGCTCTCTGCAGACATGCTGCCTCCTATCAGCTCATTGATAGGCACCCAGCCTAAAAGCTTTAGTCTATGGCAGTCTGTTGTGTCATTCAATCTCTTTAGAGCCTAATCTTTAGTGACTAGAGCATTTTAGGGAATAAATGAGAAAACGGCCTATATCAGTCTGCTATTAGCACCGATGTGATCAGCACACTTATTGTGTCTTTTAGTCGCTCCGTCCAAATTCTTGAAATCACTCTTGGGGAGACCAAGCACTAACCTTAAAGCTGTAAGGTGGGCATGACTTGCAGTACAACCATGAGACTCACTTATCCACATTGAAAAGTTTTTGATGACCTGATCTTCCATTGTTAGCTTTACAGTCTTGAGTTTCCCTTTTTTCCACATAATCCAAAGTTTTGAATGGGGTTGACGACACTCTTCTGCTTTTGCGTCTCTCAGCTCCCCTGACATTAGCATTGTCAGCATCACTCTTTGCCAACTGAGCAGTAGGTGCAAAAACATATTCCTGCCTGGAGTTTATGAGATTTACATTTGAAAAGCGGTATTTGCAATTTGCATTCTCCGTGTCACTGCACTCACTACAACTAGAGGAGATGATTTGTCAGACTACACTCATTGATTGGACATGTATGATGTCAATACTATGTTCTGGGTTTTGATTGGTTTGGTACAATATCCTCTGTTAAGGTGATCTATTACAGGCCAATCAAAGGCTGACATAGAACATGACACCCATTATACTGATAGGAGAACGCCCACTACAGTGGAGGACAGCAGGGTTTCTCTTCCTCACTGTCTCTCCACGATAGATTACATTTTTACCACTTTGGAGCTTGCTGTTGAGGCATATTGATTTTCAGAATTTTAACAGTTTTTTTTGTCTCTAGGGGACAGAGAAAATTATTTGTAAGTGTTAAAGCTTTAATTTAAAGCAGATTTCATGGTTTGATATCTGTCTTTTTACTCAAAAGATAGAGAGGCAGCATCCTCCCCTGCCTTTATGGATCAGCCTCGTCTTTTTCCCTTGTATTTAGGCCAAGCAAGCATCCACTGCAAGATGAGAGCAGAAAAGCAGAGAACAGAAGTATAGCTGGAAACAAGTGAGGAGAGGAGAGTGGTTTTGTGCAATAAACATACTCTCAAAAATCAGCCGTAAACCTTTCTCCATCATCTCCTGTATAATTTAATGAAATTCGCACTTAAATTGTTTAAGGAGCTACTCTAGCATTTTGCCTTTTTTCCAACTTAGGCAAACTGAGACAAGGTGTTTGATACCATTTTCACCTCTGTACGTCCAGTGGCTCAGTTCCTATGAGTAGTATTTTGTGATAGCTCAGTCTGAAGACTTGAAGTCTATGGGAGTCATTAGCCTACCTCCGTCAAAGTGAAAGCATAAACCTTGCAGCAGCTCTGAAGCTGTCTTTTTTACACAGTGTATCATGTGTATTTGAAATATACATTTTGGATTTTTTTTTTCTTAAAACAAGAGCAATTTTAATAGAAGTTAGATGGTTGGAGCTATAACCGCTGAACACATGTATCCTTCTGTGTAGTGCAGTGATCTACACAGAGCTGAAGTACCGCTGGCGTTAGTACGGCTATTTTGCCTCAAAAACATTGGAGTGTTACTTTAATAGGAGCCAAATTTCATAGCATATAGGTAACCAGCAACCAGTCACATAGATCCATTACACTTTTTACCATCTGTAACATTTATCGGTCAAATCTTTAAGGTCTTATGCTGTACCTCTACACAATATAAACATTTACTATGTGCTTCTGAAATCATGCTCGATTATGGGCAGGCAAGATGTCTTTAGTTCATTTTTGTTCCAGTGTTACTGTGTTATTAGTGATCTGCCTGTCTGCTCTGCTTATAAATCATCCTGCACTTCAGTAAAAAAAAACAAGTTGCTGTAGCCTGTGTAACTTTCAGCACTTCATTGCTTTTTTTCCCCATCATCTTCCAACCCACCTGCCTCCCTGCTGTCTACTCAAACCCACCGGTGGGTTATAACCCACAGTTTGAAAACTAGTGTGTAAGCCCTTGTGTGGAGTATAAGGTCATAAAACAGAAACTTAAAGAATACACTACTGTATTGTCTGCGGAGCGTGGTCAGCAGTGTGGAGCCTAAAGACACATAGCATTTTCACTACAACAGACATAATATTGCAGGAATGAGCAATGTTTTTATGATGAGATATGTCTTGTCACCGGCGCAGTATGTATATATGGATGAGACACACATGTTCTGATAAGCATGCATGTGCACATTTACCACCATTGCGGCATTGCTTACCTGCAGATGGTGGTCCAACACCGAGGGCATAAATTAATGCAAGTCCTAAGCACAGACCACCAACAGCAGCCAAGCACATTGTGAGAATATATTCCCTTTGACCTGAAAGCCTCCCCTGTTGAATAAATCATGGCATAGAGTACCAGCCTCATAGTAGTTTCTTTTTTATCTTTCATCCCAGCTATCCTCCCAATATGTCCTTGAGAAACTACAGAAAGGAAGAAAGAGGGGGGAAAAAAACATGGACACAACACCACAGGAGGTGGTGTGAAATCATTGTTTCCATGGAAATGGCATGCAACAGTAAGCCCATTATCAATTCTCAGGTATTGACTCTCGTTAGCTGGTGATATTTAACCTTCATAGATGAATAGGCTGCTGGGCGTGCAGAGGAATTGATAAAGCTGCCACGTTTGCAGTTTTACGATTGATATTGTTATCATATGAAGACTGGCCTAACTACAGCGTGCTTCCAAATTACTCTCCATGGCATCATCTGTCAGACTACTGAAGTTAGCCATTTGGTTCTTCATTACACCACTTCTCTAGAGAAAATCTGTAGTGGAAATACAACTACTCTCATCTAGTCAGTGGTTTTGTAGAAGCTGCTCAAACACCAACACTGACTCCTTTCTGTACAGGTGCTTTGTGTACCTTTTTGCTGAGGAAATCGTCCCATACATGTTGATTGTTGGTATATTTCTAGATAATGGTACAGATGTGTGATACATTCTCTATAAATGCCAGTGTCTGTTGATATCTTGATAATGGTCTTAATACACCAATGAATTAGTGGGAATGGATTGAATTTACAGTGCTGTTTAATCTACCTGGATTAATATAGGCTTAATGTAGGTTATCTAGTCAGATTCACTCAGCTGAAGTTTGTGACCTAAAATCAGGGTCAGTCATATATTATTATATCATGTCTGGCAATGAAATGATAATGTATATGTAAACCTTACAGGTGATGGACGGCTTTCTTTTTGACAGCCAAGCTGTTGGCAAAGAACAAATTCAAACTAAACCACAGTTCAGCTGTAAGCCCTGACAGTCTATACTCAAGCTGGGGAACAAAACAGGCTGACACATCTTTTCTCTGCTAGGCCCTGTTGATTTGTCACTTTGACTCCCAACACCCGCAGATCCATTTCAGTGTAAAATGACCTGTCCGGAGCCATACTCGGCGGAAGGCAAGAGATGCTGAAAAACAAAAGCAAAAAGGTCGCTGAATTGTGAGATGAGGCAGATGGTGGATGGGGCAGAGTGATTTATTTTCTTTGTTTGCAGCTAAACACAACAGAAGGGGTCTGGATGAAAATCTGTCATCTGTTGTTGATGTGCACAACACAATCTCTCATGACCATGGGAAGAATAGTCACAGCAGCTTTTTGTTTTGGATCATAGCTGTGTGTGTTGGTAAGTGTTTGAATGCTTCACAAGACACTCCAGCTATTGTCCAATGGTTCGGTTTAGTTCAGTGTAATGGCTTTATAAATGCCTCTTGTGATGTGATCACACTGGACATTATCATAACAGAATTAAAAGTGCTATGCAGGCAAGACACACACTCACGTACACCCAAGCAAAGTCACTGACCTGTCACTTCTCGTGTCAGTGCACCTTGTCGTAATGAATCTGAAAATTCCACAAGAACTTTGCAAAGACATGAACACAAACACATTGTTTTGCATAAACACAATTAACCTGATCATCACTTGCAAAACTTCAAGGACTGACAAAGTCAGAGGACAAATGATCATACAGCATAACATAACATGTTTAATTATAGGAACGCTCTGCATTCCCAAGATTGCTTCCCTTTGTGCACGCCAGATGAAATTTGAATTTTACCTTAGAGGTACAGCGCGATACAAACACTGCCAAGATTAATATGAACACAGCAAAGTCTCTTATCATCTCTCCAATGCTTGAGTATGCCAGCTCATTCCCCAGATTTGATTACTCCTTAGTTTACATTTCCCTCACCCCTGTTTGCCTCCCGTGCTATCAAACTACCACTGTGTGATGGAGAACCGATGTCATGTACAGAATGCCAAGCACACTGAAGCGATTCCCAGGTAATGAGCAAGAGATACAGGCAAGAGAAGCTCAGGTACTACACAGTGATTTTGTAGCAGGAAATGTTCCCATATCAGTCTTTTTGATGGGGAAAATATGGACCATGGCCAAAGTAATTAGACCCATGCTGACTGTGTGCTTGGGTATAAACTCACTGAACACACAGAGGAGTGTAAAAGCTCTCATTTTTTGGCTTTGTTTGCTCCCGAGTTCCTGTGGCTTTTGAAAGAGAAGCATGTTTGTTCAGAAATAAGCCAAGGTTGCTGTGTCGTTCGTCCTCCTTATCTCTGGCTCATAATCCAGATGGAGCCTATTCTTCCTCTTCCTCCTCTGCTGTCTCCCTCTGTTTGTTCTTCACCTTGTGGTTCCACTTCTTCTCCTCCTCTTCCTCCCTTTTCTCCTCTGCTCTGTCTTTCAGTTTTTACTCGGTTTTCAGTTGCACTTCATTTGGATAGTCCAATGTTGATGCTTCCTGTCAAATGACTATAATGTGTCTACTGAGTTTCAAAGGATACCGATAATTGTGTGAGTAATCTATAGTAATCTGCAGATATTCAATGCCTACACTAGGGTCAGTTTTAGGATTGGGGTTAATATTAGAAGGGCTGGGCGAAGGTCAGAGGTAGGGTGACAAAGTCTATGAGGATGCATCAATTTGAAATAGTTTGTTGATCAATTAGTCGGATGACATTAAATTAATTGTATCCCCTGGGCAAAGTCTGATGGAAACTATGAATCTGCGACCATCATGCATCCACCACATCTGTAGATGTTTAACTATCTAGTGTGGACGATTGTCAACCATGGCAGTAAAAACTACTTTGGCGAAAGCTCCTAAACTCACCCGGGGATACATGCCAGCAGTTGGGACCAAACATTCTATTCATTATTACTAATAACTTTATAATTTCGATAGCTGATTAATCGTGTTAGTTGTTTATCAACTAAAATTGGCAAAATGCTGATTACAGCCTCATTAAGATCACTGAAGTGCTAACATGTGCTTGCTTTTCTCTATTCATATTATAAAATGTATACTTTGGATGTTGGGCTTTTGGCTGCTCGTCAGGCTGAGAAAGCAATTTAAAGACATGACTTTGCAAACTTCCCATGAGCATTTGTCATTATTTTTGGCACTTTATAGACTACACGATTAATCAGTGATTAAGTGACAAGGAAAATAGTCATTGTTGTTCGTGATCATTGGTCTGTCCAAATAAAGAATTTTTTTTACTGCTTGTTGAATGTCTCTTCCTCCTCATTCTCCATTTTTCTCTACTTCAGACTTTTTTCTTCATTTAACTTCTATATCCTGTCCCCGGTTTAGATACCACAACATCTGTGCATATGGAGCAGCACTGCATCATGAAGGCCAAAAGCCAAGGGTGAAACTTCTCCATGATGATGTGAAGGAGCCAGTGATAGGCCTGATGCATAATTAAGAGAAAACTCTTTCATTGTCCCTCATCTCTCTTCATCCTTTTGCCCTGGCCCGAGGCTGGGACGAGTTAAAGACCTCTGTCCATCTGCATAAATATTCATGCTATTAAATGGAAAAAAATGTACAAATGGGGAGCATGCACAGTGTGTAGTTTACCCATGGCTGAAGGCCTGAGTAGGTTGTTTGTACATAAGAGTGACTAGCCAGGATAACAAGGGCATAAGTAAGGAAACGGTGTTGCGGTCGGGGGTCTCCATTACATTTTTCCAAGGATCACTGACAATTAGCATAATGTTACCCCTGCAAATGAGCAGGGCTAAAGTGGGCTGGTGTTTACTCCACTTGGATATCAGTCCACATATAGCAAAGTGTATTCATGGCAGTGTGTCGCACCCTTTCTTAATTGGATGCTTGAGTGTACCCATTTATCCACAGAAGGGTGTCTAATTAGGGTCCTTTGACATTAGCCACAGCTTTTGCAGCTTTGGTGGGGGACTGGATTTCAGGCAGGCTTCCCACAGCCAGCCTTAATTGACTTTTATGATAAGGGTTCAGAGAGTCTGCTCCACAATGTTGTGAATGGATATCACCTTTCTGTGCTCTGCTGTGAAATGTTCTTTCCCTTGAAGTTTCGTGGATTTCACATTGACTGACTGGCTCTTTATGGGTAGGTGAGCAGTTGCACCTTCCTGAGTCCCTCTGTGGGTGGGCTTTCAGCTCATGATGTTACGCTGCACTCAAGAGCATAAATAAGTTCTCCGTGTTAAAAAAAAAAAAAAAAAAAAGCACTTCACCCGTTTGCTATAAAAATATTACATATTTCTAGAATTATATGAGAGGTTTTGAAAGGTTTCCTGGGTCACTAAATCATCAACAATGCCAGGGTGAAATTTCAGTTCAAGTAAAGGGGAAAAAAACCTAGACTGATGTTATGTATGAAGCTTTTTTATAATAGGAGGAGACCAGATCCCTATCTTTTTGAATGGCGAATTGACTTTATCTGACATTCTAGTTTATGTATTGTCACTTGTTTTTTTTTCACATTTAGGCACACTACACTTTTTAGACAGTGTGGAGTCAAAATAACCTTTGTTCTGAAGGACATTAATGCCACAGAAAAAAAACAGTATTTTCCATTCATCAAGGTTTGTACATATGCTCTATCCACAGCAACAAGAAACATCAAGATTACCACATTCTGCTTTGTAGCAGCCCTTGTTGTTGCCATGGCAACGGTAAACAGTCACATCAGTCACCCGAATGTGATAGAGAATTAAAAAAAAAACAAAAAAAACCTGCATTTGACTTTTTCCTGTATCAGTTCCCTTGTGGTCCACGGTGTCGTGCAGGTTAACAGTTGTGTTGCTTTGGCTTGCCTGGGCTCGCAGCGCTGCACCTAGAGACAGGCCGCGTCCCGGGAGGTGTGGAGGAAGAGCGGATCTGTAATTACTGTGGTCTGAATGAAATTGAGAACAAGTTTCACCTTGTATTTCATTGTTCTTCATATCATGATCATCATCATTGCGTTTGAGAGTATTTAATAGGTGTCAAAACCCAGATCTCATGTGATTAAGCGACGCAGGTAGACTAACATAGCTCTTTGAATACAAGGTTTGTGCAGTTGCTGATTATCTAGAGAAAGTATGTGATAAGCAAACAAAGAGCGCATCTACATGATATATTTATTTTGGCTTGTGTGATACAAATGTTGCTTAAATGTTTAATTTTTTCTGCGTGTAAACTGTGTTTACTTGACAGCTATCAGTTATTGGAAGTGATTGTAATGATTTGTAGATTGTTTTTTTGGCGTTTTATAATCCCATTAGGGATGAGTCACAACACAAGACACAAACTCATTCATCCATTCATTCTTTCATTCATACAAAAGTTGTGCAGCAACACTAAATCTGAAAGTGTGATTGGCTGATTCAATTTTCCCATCGTAATTTGATGGAATTCTGCTTTTCTTCCTGTTTAAAAAAACAAAAAACAAACATCTGCTGATATCCTCTTAAGAGGCAGTGTGTGACATGTGTATCACATGCTTTCATTTTGACACCATTTTCTGTTTGTTTTGTGATTACAGAGGATCCAGAACACAACAGACACACTGCTGGATTTAACCGGACGGAACATGACAGACTTCTTAGTCAAGACTTACGAGCACTCGGGCAAAAAAAGGTATTGCATGTCAGTGTCATCAGCAACCACAGTTTAGTAGCACTTTTTTTTTTTTTTTAAATATCAAAGCATTAAGAGAGATTTATTTATTTATTTTAAATCCAACGAATGTTTGCTAAATGCATACATGCTTGCTTTTTGGCTGCTAGGATATTTTATTTGCCACACACAGATCCAAATTACTATGCAAGTTGCTCTGTACCTTCACTCGGTACTTTGGATTATACTGTAAAGGAAATATATGTATATAAACCTCTAGCTGGGTTGGTTGAGACATGAAAAAAAAGGAGGGGAAAAAAATCCTCATGCAATGCTGCCATTTCCATCAGCACATCATGCTTTGACAGCTCCCACTGTGCCACACGTTGACACACTTCCTTTATTTTGTCATTTTATTGTATGGAAACATTTGAGTGAACTGCCAGTGAGTTAAATGATCATATGTTGTTAATTGATGGCATGCTGATGGATACTGATTGCATCATATTATGGATGTATCGATTCATTTGTTATCAGTAAAGACATTTATTAACAAAATCTCACATCTAACACTGTGTGCAATCAACTTTTTCTCTTTTCTTAGAGTCAGTAATATTAAAATAATTCCACTGATTGTATTCATATGTATCATCTTACATCTTGATTTGTGGATCACAAACTCAAACTAAATTGTTGCAAAAATCAAATTGCCAAGTAGTGAATAGTGAATTGATTTGAATGCCTGTTTTGCCAAAAATTCACACCCTTATACACCTTTGCTTTGTTCATGTTTACCGGCCACAAGTCTATATATTGTTTCCGTAATAGTGACCTTTTTTATGCCCACATCTTTGTGCATATGTCAGCTCACTTCCACTTGATCCCTTGTCTCCGGCTCTCCAGGTACGGAGGGATCTCTGTTGGAGCTGTCAACTCCCAAGTCCGTCTGACAGAGCCAGAAATTGGAGCGGCGTTCGGGGATATAAAGGGCCTGTTCAGTTCATTCCAGGTATGCGATAGGTACTGAGATCCTCAAGGTGAAACGTCTTGGTAACACAATATAATAAGTCAGTTTCTTTTGAAAGCAAACGATTTGAATGTTGGAGTGTGAGGGCTAAAAGTGTAGGTTTGGAAAAAAGCCCAGAGGCATCGTCAAAGACCCAAGAATCACAGAGACCCGCGAATCTGTTTATCTGTAGCACTTAGAAGTACAAAACCAAGGCCAAATAAACCCCATTCAGTACACCGAGGTCTTGATGTCAAGTTTGGATTTTTGAAACATGGTCACATATATGCTTGAATGAAGCCAAATATCAACACATGAGAGAGAGAAGAGAGCACATGCAGAGAGAGGAGCACGCAAGAGAGTGAAGACGAGCCTTGTTCAAATCTACTTTAGTTAGTGTCCATGGCAACAGGCTGTGATTGTCTCCAATGTTGTGAATAAATCCTGCAATTTGGAGGTCCTCACTGCGCGCAAACACACGCAAACCTTTTCTCTTGTACTTTTATTGATCTTCATCCACAAACTCCCTGCATCCAGTTCTTCAAAACACACACACAAAGACGCGCACACACATTCATAGACTTTCTTTCTCAAGTGCACCATTCCTTGAACTTCATACAAACTTGCTTCTTCTTCCCCGTGTGTGTCTCTCTCGGTCTCTCTCTTGCGCGCGCACACACACACACACACACACACACACACACACACATACACCCTCATTAAAATTTCAAACCTGTGGACGTTCAAACTAGTTTGAGATCAGCACATTGCTTTGCCCTCAGGCATCTCCGGGTTCATCCCTAGCCAGGCTCTCCTCTCTGTCTCTTGGATCTCTGCACTAATGTGACTTTAATTTGTGCTGTGCTGATGATGTAACCCTAATGGCCGGGCATTAGCTGTCCCAGCTCCGCACTCCTTGTTATTAAAGCACTACACTGTCCTTGGGATATGTCTATCTTTCTGCTGCTCCGGAGTCATTGCGATGCGAGACAGTAAAAGGAAGCAGTGTGTTTTTGCACTCTGAGCCACCTGCGCAGCCTGGGAAGTGAGCTTTGAAATTTCTGCTTAATTGCATTTCCCATGTCTTGCAGGTAGAAATAGAGGGGTTTGCACTGCATGAGATGATGGGAAAGATGAGAACAAGAAAGTCCATGCGCCGGCAAATGTATAATTACTCCAGGAATGTATCTCAGCTCGTGCACTGTGTTATGTAGATTGTGTTGCTGTGCCGTTGTTCCCTGAAAAGTTTTTGCAAAAAAAAATCTTTCAAAAATTACTTGAGTGCTCCATAGTGAGATCCTAATTAAAGAAGCCATAAACTCCTTTCTGGTCAGTGCATGAAACACTGGCAAGCACACACACACACACACACACACACACACACACACACCACACACACACCCATATATATACATACTCTTTCTCACACAGAGCTTGTGAGCAGTGAACTGTGCAAGCAGTTTTGGAATAGTAGCCACAAAAGTCACCACACACTTGAGTGGCTTTATTGCTGTGTTGTTAGCCGTGGCCCTAGCAGGTCTGCCGGCCAAACCAGCCTTGTCATTGTCCTTGAGCAGGGAGGAGTTGTCAGGGATTAGACCCAGGCAGCCGCTGGCCCACTTCTTGTCTCGTGTCAGCCGCTGCTAATCCTCCAGAAGGCCGCCTGTCGATGCCGCCTGGCACGATGCAAGGCAGTGCAAGCCTCCCATCAAAACGAAACAAGTCAAAACATTTTAAAGATCCTCTGTTTTTACAGGGAGAAAGAATTATGGACGAGTGTGGGAGTCTTGTTCTCCACCCGGCTTATGAATAGGTAATGAGCTGGAACAGAGGGGATGTTATTTAACACAAATACTCCTGTCAATGAAGATGGGGATGTTTTTTTCCTCTCCCCTTTCACAGCGTGATATGGAAGGAGAGGAAGACTTCATGCTGCGTTATGGAAATGATGTGTAAACACTCTGGGTTATGCCAAAGGAGCAGATTAAATCTATGTCTGGGCAAAAAAAAAATTCTTAATTTGTTTTTGAGATTTCTGACTTTGTGAGTTTGGGCAGTGGATGCCACAATGCGAGGGTAGCAAGAGCTATTTGAGTGAAGGATTGTGGGATGGGGAAAGGAGGAAAAGACGTGAAATGATCTGCTCAGCCCTTTTGTCCTTAAGTAACTCTCTTTGGGCCGGAGATATCTTTTTTTTTTTTTTCTTGTTCCCCTTTGTCTCTCTCAAAACCTCACTCAGTGCAAACCAGCACTTGCACCTGAGCACGCACATACATTCTTGCAATGTCTTTCTTGATTTTTCTTTTCCTTTTTTCCCCTGTTCCCCACCTCTCTTTCCAATCATCACCCAGACTCTCCTGAAACAACCTCTTCCCACTCCATGCCATCTACTATCCCCGTATTCCCTCTCCCTTTCTCACTGTAGCCTGATGATGAAGGCAGAGTCCAACAGGGGATCCATTTGCATTTATATCACACATGTAATGTGCTCAATGCACTCACGGCTGAGCCGAGCGGTATGCCATCAACATGACACTTTGGAAATCACATGCCTGTCATCTCAGGCCCTCATCCCAAGGCCCATTTCACATGAAACATGAGTTGGGCAGAGTGCAGCAGATTCTTAAGGCAGCCTGTCCGGTCTAGTCTCTCCGGCAGCCTTATCTCTTCTATTACCCACTTTCATCTTTATCTTTATATCACGACTCAGAGACTCACAATTAGAACTTTGGAATACTAGAATGGAATGCTGCCATCATTTCTTTCAATGCAAACCCCTCTCTTTCTACCCAAGAAATGAAAAAATAAAAAAATCAATGCAGCTCAGCATTGTGATATTTTCACAATAGTGTAATGACGCTCTAGCTCCTTGTATTGATATGTATCATTCAGACTGATCTCACATAAATATGTGAAGCTGTCATAACAACGTGTTATGTGGGTGTGCCACTGAATGGGTTAAAATTACATGCTGGCAAGACAGAATCAGTTCTGACGCAAAGTCGATGAGGAAAAATTACATTCCACAATCATGGGTCTGAAATAACAAGCCACCTCCACATGTTAATGTTAATGTAAATGTTAAGCCAATGTTAGCAAGCTAAAATAAACAAGAAACAAACACTGTTCTCACCTCAAGGTGAGTTCAGACTGAGTGATTGATCCATCCACCATCCCAACCTATCTGCTAACACAGATGCTGTCGCTCTTTATACTGGCAGTAATTTGTGTGTCCAACATGACAGACAGCCAGAACACACCAGAACCCGACACCAGAACACAGCAGAACGTGTCTGTTATATTCAACACAAGCAGCTACACTGACCACGCACGCTGCATTCACCCCCGTGGGCTTTGCACTGCAGATCTCTATTTTTGTATGGCTGATCTATTTTTTTTTCTTTTCTTTTTTTCTTTTTCTCGTGTTGCACGTGGGCTGGCAGGCGGCCCACAGATTCAGTTGGTGTAGCAGGTAGAAAACCTGCTCAGCCCCGCCTATGTGATGCCCTGCATCCATGCCTGGGGTATTTTAGACGTAAGGATCCTAATTGATCTTGCATTGGCATTGTTTCTGTAATTGTTAACCATTCTGTGACACCAGCACATAATGCATGTTAAGAAATTCCTGCTTATTTCATGTATTTCTGTGAGACCAGTCTGACATTATTTATGCATTTAATCTTCAAATGATGTTATCACATGTGCACTTTACAGTAGTGCCCTGGTAAGTAAGCAATATCTCTTGTGTTTCAATAAATTAAATTAAACTGTTTTGAGTCAGTTTGTCCCCAATATATTATATAATATGTGTATATTTTTTAGCTGTTTTTATATATTTTCATTCAACACTGTAAAGTGTTGGAATGCACTGTGATACAAATTATGTTGCGACACAGGTATAGGGATATGTATGTAATGTGCTATGAGGTTTTTGCTCTTAACCAGCCCCACTTACAATCCAGTCATAAAACACTATAAGGACATCATGTTAAATTATATATTTTATTGTCATCATTTAACAACATCAGTCAGTATTGTTGGCATGACATCTAGTTATCATTTTTTCTATCACATATATCACATAACTTGCCTCTAAACTTTGCATATAATACTTTAAAATCTTACATTATCTTTGAAACTTTGCTGTCTATCATCGTCACAATCTCCCATAGCTGTCCGATCCATTGCTTTTGTTTTATACCACTGAATAAAACAGAAACCTCAAAAAAAAAAAAAATGAAAACAGGAAAAAAAAATGCAAGTGAATGATCAAGTAACCAAAATAACAAGGGACACTCTTTTTCCTGAGTTTGTCAGAAATAAGTGTCTCAGTGAACCAGAAACCTCTCCGGAAGTCTTAATTCTTATCTCTGCCTCATGTTTTGCATTTCAAAGAGGAGTGGTGGTTTTCCAAGTGTATCCAATTAAGTCTCAAACTCATTTTTCTTTTTGTGGGTTATTTTGTTTTTTTTTTCTTGTTTGCCTCATCTTCATTAGGATAATGTGACTGATGAGATCTTCCAGAAAGCTGAGAGTCTGCTGAAGAAGCTGGGAACCAGGAACAATATAAAGGTATTATATTTTTAATTGTGATGTGTCCCCTTGCTGTACTCTTAGATTAAATAAGATTAGATGAAATTTTAATGATCCCTGGGGGGGTGAGGAGTTAACTCATTGCAGTTTTGGTTTCCATTTTTTCTTCGAAGTATTGGGTATGGACAGGAATGTAGTGAATGCTAAATCCAACAAAACCCAGTATATCCGTCCTTTTTATTTGCAGGATAGTTTATCTGGCCTTTTATTGCTGACACAAACCTTCACACCATAAATTTGCAGTATAAATTCTAGTGAGCAGTGTCAAATATCTGATAAGTTGAATAGATGGAGGGGAAAAGGAAGGAAGGAAGGGAAAAGTATAAATGAATGCTTTTGTGCAAGTAATTGATTTGTTTGTAATGATGATTATTTGCCTCAGGATAAGAAAAATTTGTGTTTATTTATCACCGTATCACTGGAAAGACATAAGAAAAGAACAAGTTTAGGGTGCAACAATAAAATGAGCGCCTGCAGGGCTAACGCCGATCCAGGTGACTCCTACTGTTTGGTCAGGATGCTTGTCAAACACTAGGGGGCAGCAGCGATAAGTGACTGCGATACACACACTGGAAATGGGGGGGGAAAAAACTTAATTGGGGGAAAAACGGGTGGAACGGAGAATGATACAGCAAGTAATTACAGTAATTAGCTAATTAAAGTAACTTTGATTAAAATAACATTGAAGATTCACCGCATAAATGGAGCTGCAGCGTCTTCGTTGACGGATGCATGGGGGATATCTTGATGTTTACAGATCTATGATTCATACACAGTGTGTTTGTTTATGTTTGTTGTTTTTTTTAACATTATTATACATGCAGAGCAGATATGGACGTATAAATTGCTACATCATTACATGTGAAGAAACGGCTTCCAGACATGCAAATGGACATCCGTGTACCAATATCCAGAGGAATAGTAGGATCTTTATTAAGGGAAGTGGACAGTTTAGCTGAGTGCAGATAAGCTCTTTTCACACTCATACTTTCACACACATTCACATTTGGGAGGCATCTGCTATAGCCGGTTTTCTATTATTGGGCACTGAGAAGCTCCGTTGAGCATTTAGGGATTAAGTGGTCAGGAGGACTTTTTCAGTTTTTGTAACACAGTGAGGGGAACCAGGAGAGTCCGGTTACAGAAGACAGATGTTGAGCTCAACTGGCCATATTCACACAGCGGCCGTCATCCTCTTATGTCACTCCCAGGGTGGGAAGCTCAAACTCTGCAAACAGAAGGACAGTGTCATACGGCTGTGATTTATCCCAGGTTGCATTTCGTGGAAGTCATTTCACCTCCTCTCCATTGAACAAAAGCTGGAACGGAAAATCTGGAGGCTCACTGGCCACATAAAGGGAGATTTTCTTGTGCATGACAAACACTCACGCTTCACAACTGTTTCGATTCAACTGACTTGGTTATTAATGTAGTTTTACAGTATTATTAGCAGTAGACTCAGGGTCTCCACTTAAATTAAAAGGTGTATTTATTTTTTTATTGCATTTGGAAGAGCAAGGCAGTCACCGTTTCACATCCTAGCTACTGTATGAAAGTATTACAGATGACACGATAGGAGAGGAAAGGTTAAAGTAATATTAAACATGCACTGCAACTACAAGATCTCTCAGGTGAGGTAAAGAGACAGGTAGACCTTTACACTCCAAGTGTGATGACAAAGTTTAGTCTAGCGACAAGACAGTGTGAATGACAAACAGTTCATTTTACCTCCAGGCTTTTATTAAAAAAAAAAAAAAGTCAAATAATAGCAAGATTTTTGCTATTATTTGACATTTAGATCACACCCCTGCTATCGTATCACATTTATACACCATCATACAGAAGCTAGAATGTGATGGATGCCACCAGGAGCAAATGGTGGCTAATAAGTGACCAACCATACAGTTTTAGCGTGTAATATTGCCAGATTTCCACTATGCACTGTTTACTGTGTTTTTGCTAAATGGGAAAATGGTGAAATGATCATGTTTTGTCAGTCTCCTGATGTTTTCTGTGCAATATTCCTTTTGTCATTTTTACCTGCAGAAACTGAGCTTTCCACTCTGAGCGTGATATGAGAGCATAGTGGCTGCAGTGTGAAAATAGGTGGAATTCAAGTCCATAACATGTCAAATGTTTGGGAGGAGACCACACAACCAGGTCACTCAGGCTCATGAGTAATTTACTGTAAAATGCAATATTAGGGTATGGCCTAGTGGCTCAGTCTGTTAATGCAAATAGCATGTTGGTGAGACCACGTGATGTGGATTTTGTAAAAGCGGGTGCCACTCAGCATTAGAGTGAAAATGGGTTCTTATGTCCCCTGTGCAACCAGCCCATGTCCAACGGTACTGGCCAGCAAGGAGCAGATATATTTTCAGACATGGCATGGTATAATGAATTGTAAGCTACTTTAAAAGCAGGTATCTAATCTAACAGTTTGAGTTAAATATATCATGTGGAGATAACTCCTGCTACTTTGTAGCTGTTCGCTTTTTGTTGTTGTTTTTTAAATATATGTGGATGCATATGGATTTAAAATTTGTAATTTAGCACCATCTGCCTTATAGGGAAATACAGTGTCACAAAAACAATTTGTGTGTACATATTGTATATGTGTGTGTGTGTGTGTGTGTGTGTGTGTGTCTGAGAGACAGACAGAAACAGAGAGAGGGAGAGAGGCAGACAGACAGGACAGATAAGCAAACAGACAGTCAGAGAGAAGAGCATGTGTGTATGTGTGCACATCTGTGTACATCTGTGTGTACTCGAGCTTCTCCACGTCCTCCGCTGCGTCGCAGTGTAGTGTTAAGGCTGACACTAGAGGGGAACAACCACTCAAACACTATCCACTCCTAATTAGCGCTGCACTATCAGCAGGGAGTCCTGTCTCATTCCCCCTCTCTCCAACAGTCTTCTTCTTCTTCTCTACCCAGCAGCCACAGACAAGAAAGAAAGAAACCACTCACATTAAAGGGAAAATGAGCAAAAATGCCTAACAGTTTTGTTTTTACTCTTTTATAACTGGCATGCTACTTCACATTGGAATCTGGACATCACTGTTGCCGTTGCTGCTGTTATGCAATAAAAAGAAATGTTTGTCAGCTTTGCTGGCTCGCTCTCATCGCTGTAGATGGTGCCCTCAAAATGTTTGAGAGATGTTATGACCCCTCTCTTCAAAGCCCTTTTTGTACACTGCAAGTGGACAAGTGTAATTTGCACATCATTATACTGGAGGGTATCTTTTGTTGTTTTGGAGACAGCAATTATTATGCTTTCAAGCCTCTGTAAGACAAAATTGTACGTCCACATGCGTTCTAGCTGTCAACACAAATAATGGCAATGCACATGAAATTGTAAATACCAAACAGTGGAATGGAAGCAGAATGCAACTGATTTACAATAACTAATATTTTGGGAAGCTCTACAGGGGGCCAACAGTGTTACATTTTAAGACTTTGCGTTCGCTTACTGCAGTGGTTCCCAACCCAGTCCTCAAGGACCCCCTGTCCTGCAGGGTTTTTTTTCAGCTCTACTCTTTCACACCTGATCCATTTAAGGAAAACAGATCTACCTGAAGAGGGTGTGCATGAAGGTGCAAAGGCCTTACTTTGGTCAGGTGTGCAAGAGTAGAGCTAGAACAAAAACCTGCAGGACAGGAGGTCTTGAGGACTGGGTTGGGAACCACTGGCTTACTGTACACTGCATGGTGTGTGAAGGAGACATGTGCAACTCCTGGGTGAAAAAGAACAAAAAAAAACCTGTAAAACTACAGCGAGGGTTATGTTGTCGCCTCGTCCATCCATCTGCTGGATAAATCCACAAGTATGGGACACATTAGCATGAAACTTGGTGGGTAGGTTCATGGGCCAGCAAAGAAAGGGCGTGGTAATGGACAGGGCTTACAAGAAACAAGGTCTGTCGTGGGACTTTGCATAAACAGGCACTTTTAGTCTGTGATCATGGTGGACTTTTGCTCCACCAACAGAGTGCTGTCTTGTTAAGAAATCTGAATTGATATGTATTGTACTACTATAAGTTATTCAAATCAACCACTCCCTTCAGTTCACTGAACTAGTAAACAAACTAGTTGTGTTTCCTTTTCATAGCTTGGTGTTACACATCAAGTTTATCCATTATTTATTTAAGACCAATCTAAGATGCCACAAGATTTGGTTGACACATTTGCAAAGCCTGTGTATATGTCACTCTTAGTGCTATAATGCTTGTCTCCGCCTCCATAGGTGTGGTTCTACAACCAGGCATGGCACGGCATGGTGTCCTTCCTCAATGTCGCCAACAATGCCATCCTAAGAGGCAGCCTGCCGACAGGACAGGATCCCCGGCAGTATGGCATCTCCGTCTCCAGCTATCCACTCAACCTCACCAAGGAGCAGCTCTCCTACATAGCTCTGTGAGTCAGTAATTTGGACCAGGAAAGGCTGGACAAGGGTGGAAGGCAGTGGAGGGTGGTTGCGGGTAATCTGAAATGGAGGATGAGATTTCTACTCTAAAATGATGGCCTTGTGCTTTCAGAATCATAAGTTGCAAATTCCCTGCCAGTGCTGTAGGTCATGATTACAACTTTTGTGCCCTCCAGTATGTTCTGCTCTGGAAAAAAAAATGGCAAGAAACACTGCCTGCGGTGAGATATGCTTTGCATAATATAAAATAGTGTTCCCCCTGCAAAACCTAATGATGTGTCAATGACAATTAGCATCGTTAGTCTGCAAGTTAACATACAATGCTAGCATCAAATTGCTGATGTTAAATTGAACAGTGTTTTGCTAGATTTAATATCATGAAATGCTGAAAATTTGAACTTGTGTGTATACTGAGGATTTAAACACGTTAAAAGTAACTCTGTGCAGTGTTTACAGTGCATTCAGGGAACAGGCTGATGGTGGCTTGACAATTAAGTAAGATGGCAAAGTAAGAGGGGCAGAGTAAAAGAGTGGAAGACAGAAAAAGGCAGAGCAATATAGGGGGAGACAATATAGGCAAGAGAGTGCATGTGGATGAGCACAATGGGAAGCATAAGACAGATAGATGAGGGATTTGTGTGGGTATGCACACATGTGGAGACCCATGGGAACCCCATGCAAGGATACACCGTTTTTTCTCATGACTTATACCAGGGCTAGCAAGGGAACAGCTTCCCATGGGAGTCAGAGATTAATGATGTGCTGAGCCACAGCTTACACTAACATATACCATATGGATCTATCTGCTCTGCATTTTCTTTTTTGTGATCTTGATGAGGGATTTGCGTTTTGACGAGATTCATGTTTTGATGTCATAACTTTTATGACTCGCCACAGCCTATCAGTGTTGCGAGTAACGAGTTATGTACTTTGATGTGTCACTTAATATTATGACTTATCTGATTAACAGTACAGACAGAGTGCAGGGTAACAGGGTAAACTGTTTATAATGCAGTAATATTATTACAGTTACAGTTGTAAGCAACATGCATTACTGGTCAGCCAATGTGGATTCAAAGACTGGATGACTCAAAGACTGAAAAAAATTCTCTGCTAATTAATATAATACTTGTGTTTTGACTTAGGAATTAAGAGATTTACATAAAGAGTTATTAGACACAGACAGAGACATTAATTTGTGTTTGTATCTGTGATTCTCAAAAGCCATTAGTGAACGTAATATTAAGTATTATAATGAGTAACTGTGTACAGAAAGTAGTAATGTGATGTAGCCACACTGCTTTTAATGAAGAGTATTAAGTATTTTGAAACTAAATTCTCCAACACTGCTAGACGTTCCATACAGTGGCATAACCACAATGTCGCGCTTTATATAGGCAATTTAGTCACCAGTCACACCGGAGTAGCAGTTTTATCCTGTGCTCCCCGCTGTGCTGGTCAGGTATTTATGCCGTGATCAGGTGCTGACGACAGCCTTGAGTTAGAGAGTGAGGCTGCACCAGGAGGATTTGGAGATAATTACGATGGCCTCTCCACAATAGATTCAGGTTGAGCCTCTTTTCCTCTATATCTCTCTGTGCCGGTTGTGACACATAGAATTTATTAACCATGATTTCCAGATTAGCTTGGATACTCAATCACGGTTTGAATGAGGAGTGCCGGCTGCAGACGGAGATGAGGAAAAGGAGCAGAGAGTACCCAAGCATGTGTTGATGGGCACTGTGTGACCGGGCTTGTTTGAGTGCTCAGATTTAAGGGTGTTAGTCATGAGTTCACCAGGTAGGTAAGTGCACTGGAGAGAGCACAATGTGAAGACTGTTTGGTTTCATAATGCTTTTTGTTTATATGAGACTCCATACCTAAATTGCAGTTTTCCTCTCCCCAGAAGTGGTGAGGGTTAACTGTTCCAGTGCCTCAGATTGCTGAAATTATGGGCAACGTCAGGATAATGGTTACACCATCGTGGAAAAGCCATTTGTATGATGGTAAAAATTAGAGGGTGGGATAGTAAAAGTTTATCTCTTGATGTTATGTAAGGTGATGGGCCCACATTATAAGTGTGATGTGTCTCGGAGTCATTTTAGGCATCACTTTGTCTGGCTGTGAAATCTACCACGCCGACAACCCTCTATGAAAGTAAAGACTTTGAATTATGGTGTTTTATTGTGACCTGGATTTTTTTTTTCTGTGGCCACTGCACATTACTGGCTGCCTTGAATTAAAAGGAACATCCAACCTGAAACTGATTTCACATTATACAAAGACAAAGGGAAAGGTATCATCAAGAGACAAATGCATTTATTATGAATCACAATCCTTATTCAGACAGGGTTCGTTTTGTAAGGGGAGGCAGGGTAATTTAATCATTACAGGAGGACATCTGTAATTTTAGTCCTGTCCAGACTATGCTATACCAGTCATTTTCTAACTTCAAGTAAAATTTCAACAATCTGTATTGACTTCTCTGAGATTTTTTCCACTTCTGTCCCTGCTATACCCAATGATTTTTTATTTATTTATTTATTTATTTTGTGGATATGCCATTTCTTACTGCAAACAACAATTGTGACGTTGAGTTCAAGCCCAAACTCTCAGCTCTGGGCCAGATGCAACTCGTTTGCTCTTGCTGTGATTCTGTATTGTTGTTCAAGCATGTCAGTTCATTTGCAGACATTATGTGGGACTCATGGTAGATTTCTGATGTGATGACAATATCTACATGGGAGACACTCACAGCTCTCTGACTTTGGCCGATGGCCTGCGTTGGTCCTGTGTTAGCAGGTCGGCACATTGCCCTCAAAACACATCCCATCCTAACAAGGCTGAAGACTGACGTTGACAGCTATGGTGCCATGGGTTGTGTTATACTTAATACATATTTTCTGCTTTGTTACGATGAGCATGATGATGAGTCCATAAAATTAGTTCATTGCCAATGAGGCAGCTCCAAATGTTCTCTTAATTACAACGCAAATTAAAGCCTTGTTTCTCTGATTTCTGCAGCTGCTTTTAGGGAGTTCTTAATTTTCATGAATGTTTAACTTTTCATTGTCAAAATACTAACATATGTTAACTGGTTATTTGGCTATTCCTTTCCTCGGTGATCAAATTAATTATTTTCTAAAATCATTTCATCCTTCATGCCCACGATTCCAATTTCCTTTATCTTTTTTTGTGACCAGGAAATGACAAAGTTTTTGAGGAATATGTGTTGCATATGCCTGTTGACATTAGAGTGGACAGAGAGCAGCTGGCTGTCCTCCCCACCTTGTTGAATTCAATGTGAATTACTATTGGGCGCCAGCAGTCTTATATTAGAACAAATGAACTGTATTGTTTCTTCCATGCAATTCCACTCTGGTAGAAATACCGCTACCTACCAAGAAGCTCATCAAAGGAATTATAAATACAAAGGCGACCTGTCAGCTTCATCCTAATTTACTTTTATCAAAATGGAAAATGGCTCACTTAATTTACATAGTACTGCATAATACAAATAATGGCCTAAACGGTGTGCTTGAAGCTCAAGAGTAGATCATTATCTCAGGGTTGTTAGCCCTCCTACACCTCCACAGTTGAAGCCGAGACCTTGTCATGAACACTGAAGGGAAATCAGCGCATAAAGCTTCACCCCCACCGTTCGTCTTTCTTGCTGTCCCATTATTAGTTCATTAGCAGGTGGCTTGTCCTCTTCCTCGTAGCAATTAGCCAGTTTCAAACGTTCAAGGTTAGATCATTTGTCACGTTGTCCCCTTAAACTCTCGGCCTGCTCAGCTAGAGCACGTCGCTTGAAACCTGTTGAAATGTGGGGTGGCACCCACTGTGGTGGATGATCTCATATTTGTGTGTTCTAATCTGGTTGGCGCTGATAAATACAGCCGTGTAGCCGCACAGGGTAGCTTATTTAATATGCTAATTACCCAGCACGCAGTCTTGTGAGAAATTATCACAGGCCGAGGAACTGAATGATGGTGGTGGGGGTTAATAAAATATTCCACAGTTTTGTTCATTGCTAATTGAACAGACACAGCAAGGGCATGCTCAGGGCTAAATGAAGATATATGACAATGAAACAAGGGTCAGCATCTTGGAGGAGAAAAAAACAAAATGCTTCTGTCATGAAAAATAAAGAAAGATTTAAACATATGTTGTGTATGTAAGAACTTATCAAAAATTTAGATGGCGCTCCCTTTTTTTTTTTTTTTTTTTTTACAAGGTTGACATGATTACAAGGAAGCGTTCAGGCCAGAAAAGAGGCTTTTACTGTGAAACAGCTCCATGCAAGTCAAATAAGATTAAGCCAAATCTTTTCAATCAACCTTTGATCTTTAAAGTTAGCTTTCCATGACTTTTTTTTTTTTTCTTCATCTTTTGCAACATAACTAATGCAAGATAAGGCACTGGAGGGAAGGGAGAAAGACATGATTTATCAAAACAGACCAACAGGAATTGGTCAGAACTGACAAAAGGTAAAACTGGCACAATGGCCCATCATGATTTGAGAAGGCCAGTGATGCTCAGAGCTTATTTTTTCATGTACAAACAGCATGGAGATTTTTTTTTTTTTTTTGGTTGTTTTTTTTTTCATGAATGTTTCTGTGTGGTGCCTGTCAGAGCTGCCTGTCAGATTGATCGTCTAATTAAGTCATCAGTACCAACAAGTGCATCAGTCTTCCCCAATTATAAAATATATCATGCAGAATATGTAGGAACGCTGCCATGTACAGTAATGAAAGCATCCTTCACCGCTGAATGGAGCCTGACACTGGAAAAGATAGTTCTGCTTACTTCCTACAAAGGGAGATCTTTGTCGCTGTCAAAATATCTTAACAGCAATAAAATCATAAGCACGGTTTGCCCTCAGCACCAATGTTTCCTCTGATATTTCTGACCTTCCTTGATTCTTAATGACCTCGGCAGGCTAATTGGCGGGTCAAAGTTTTTGGAGGGCTTGGCCTTTTGGTTGCTGGTAAAGGAATTAAATACATAGCTAGACTTTGGCGCGTAGTAATGACTCGACTGCTCACTGAAGTGGAAAATCAAGTTCATTGTATCCTCTTGGAAATAACTACAGATGCACTGAATTTCAAACTAGATCTCACAACTCTGCTAGAAGCATGTGTCCTGTTCATTTAGCTTATAATTACATATTTCATGATATACCATTTCATGTAGGCGGTTTTGACTGAAAACACTGTAGAGGAACCAGGGGTAATCGAGTGACAGCTATCAATCAATCAATCACAGTCATCACATTTCATGTACTGAGTACATCTCATTGTGCTTTCCAGAGTTAAAAGAACAAAACCTTATCCTATAAAGAACCTATACACAATATACACACACATATCTATCTGTCTATCTATCTATCTATAGACACACACACATATAAGACAGCTTTACAGTATATAGACACTTCAGCCAAAAGAAAATATGACAAAATCATTTCCTGCCATTTGCCACAGTCATGCTCAAATCAAGAAGGATATGTACAGAGACAGAACACATTGTTTACACTGATTTATAGAGTCTTACAGTATCTGATATAATGGGCATGCAACATATAATACAGAGGCTACGTTTTATCTTGATCTACATAAATCTCCCCTTCTACATTGACGGCCTTGTCTCAGTGCACACGCTAACACCTCTTCCTGTTTCCTGTGTTCTGTCCAATCACAGGGCCGCAACTTCCACCGACATGGTGGTGTCCATCTGTGTTATCTTTGCCATGTCCTTCATCCCTGCCAGCTTTGTCCTCTTCCTCATCCAAGAGAGGGTGAGCAAAGCCAAGCATCTGCAGTTTGTCAGCGGTGTAAACCCGGCCGTTTACTGGTTGGCCAACTTTGCCTGGGACATGGTAGGTACCAGCATTATCACGAGCCCGCTGTATCACCTCTTAATTGATCCCGCTGCAGGGGGTACACAGTTTAACACCGCTGCCTCATTACCTGCTGTGTGCCTGTGACAGAGCGGGAAATCTGACTTCTGAAGTGTAGCAGAATGCTGCAGTGTGACGCTCAGGGCAAATACCTACGTGTGTGTGTGTGTGTGTGTGTGTGTGTGTGTGTGCGTCATGTAGGAAAGAAATTAAAGGCATGTTCTTTTGTGTGAATTGCCCACCCTTCGTTTCTATGTAGTTCACGTTATGCTAGTGTTCAAGAAAGATAATCATCAAGTGTGCCAAAGATCTTTTCCACCCAAGGCTATATTGAAAAAATAATTCAGCCACTTAAATGGATAATGTCCCTTTGACACCGCTGGCTTTTGGGAAACATTGTAAGCAAGTAACCGTTATTGGCTGTTGCAGTGTTATCGACTCCGGCTGCCTGTACTGGTTATGCTCAACAGGCTTACCCGTACCAAACTGGGAGGTGAAGTGGTTGCGTATTGGCAGTTTCCTTGAGGCCTAATGGGAGTGAACATTTTATCAGGTAGCCATGGTAAAGAAATGGCATTAGGCAGCTCATTGTTATGGTGGATAAATGCTGTCGGAGAGGAAGAACAATGGCACTGTGGAGCTGGTGTAATGATTTTAGCCTGGAGCCGTCTGTATTAGCATACATCCTCTGTTCACCATGGGGATATTATAGAGACTCCAGATTGAAAGCCTCTTAACATTTCAACTATTTCTTCATTTTTTGTGTCAGATGTATAAAAGCATGTATCATTGTATGATCATAATTTTCAAGGATTTATTTGTGTACACTTACTTTGTTATTTTACGGAAATTCAGTGTTGTTAAGTGTTTTTTCATTGTGTTTTTGTTGTTTGTTAATGTACTGTACACATTGGAGAGCTTGGCAGCCAAAGGATATATGGATAATAAAGCACAATCCCATGATAAATGCACAGCAATATTCCAGAAAATGGAAAATATTATGATTTTCTTTATGCTGACAGGTCCCTCTGTGTTTTTTTCAGCATTTTTCTTTGTCAAGCAAACATTAAACAACTGTTATTATTAGGCCTGTGGTTTCAAAATGACAAACCCATTGCTCACTTGTTCAATCCAATGTGTCACTGGCCGACCACTTACCTCAAATGGAGGAGGGTTGGGTGTCTGTTATTCACTGAATTAATTTGAAAATGAAAAGGGGGTTTGTATGAGTGCTAATTAAAAAGGCATCTACAGATTTCATAAATATATGTCCCTTCAGTTTGTTTTAAAAAATAAAGAAAGAATGTCAAGAGCAAGCAATCTCTTGATGTAGCCAATAAGGCCCTTAAAAACCAATTTCATAACCACACGCCGGGCACTGCTCGCTTCTGACGGGCGTCGCCGCTCATTTTCTTGCCTGTTTGTTTTGACAGTGTAACTACATCGTCCCGAGTCTGATTGTGGTCGTGATCTTCCTGTGCTTCCAACAAAAGGCTTATGTTTCCCCTCCAAACCTGCCTGCTTTGATTCTCCTCCTCCTTTTCTATGGGTAAGTATGTCAAATAAGTAAACCAAGGCAGTTTTCACAACAACAGTTTTTGTTTCACACATTTTGGACCTCTCTCAAAGTTCCTCGTCTTTGCTATGTAGCACCCCATTTCTCGAAGTGTTTAACATTTATTTACCACGTAACATAGGTGAGTGCACGCCTATGGTAGAGGCATAAATTTGATGAATTTCTTGCCATCTCTGTACAGATAACTCAGGCAGTTTCCCTTGTGACAGATGGAAATGTAAACAAAAGAATGTAAAATAACCTTCCCCTGGAAATTTGAAGTGATTTATTTATTTATTTTTTTAACCTATAAGGGAATTAAAGGCAGTCTGGAGGCTGCTTACACATGCTGCTGCCACTTACCATTCAGACTGTAAATATCAAAAGATTCACTTGCAATCAGAGTGTGAAATGAACCTTGATTGATACATTGTGTAAGTTATGCACGTGTCATCCGGTATGGGTGCATTCAGTAGGATTAAATCTTGTGAATCCAGGCACCAGACTCTTGTAAAAGGACACAAACTTCTTGGCTTTGCTAGACACTAAACTCCATAGGCTGTTCCTCAGAGCTCTCACAAGTTTACACCATGCAGAACTGTATAGTCCTATTTCTCTATCCTTACCTAAAAACGCCAGGTTGTCAGAGTGCAACTGCAAGTGCCATCTCCTTTCCAAAAGGTCTTTCATAAAAGGGATGCGTGAAGCCTGGTGTTTTCTAATTGCAATACAGAAAAGCCTATAGCTGCAAAAAAACAGCATGGTGTCTGTTGAGCAGAAGCGTGACTGTAATTCTTTGGGCTTAATTTGATAGTGGCAAGACAGGAAATAAGTCTGTATGTGTAAGTGTGTGTGTGTGTGTGTGTGTGTGTGTGTTGTGTGTGCGTGCGTGCGTGCGTGTGTTTTAAGAACTCTAATTTCCACAGTTCTCTTTGGAAATCAAAATAATAGGTTCTTTTGCTCAGGATTGCAACGGGGATTGTCAGTTTATACAATCATGTGAATGTCTCAAACAGACTATTGATTTACTCAAAATATTTACAAAGTACCAGTTGTGGCATTGTTGCACGCATTTAAATGTAGCCAAATCCGACAAAGTGAACGCTGTCTTTTCATTTAAGGAAGATAATTTGAGGAAAGCAAAACTACAAGCAACCGGCAAAATAATGGAAAGAAGTCTTATTGTATAAAGTTTGTTGTTGCTGCATTACCCTTGTGTGAATCATTGGCTTCTAAAATATGACATTATTATGCACGGAAGATATAGTGACCGGCTTTTTACCCTCTCCAGAAACATGAATTCACCTTAAAGGGACATCATCTGCCTTTGGTGACATATATGGGGTGCTGTATATTCATATGGGGTGCCTACACTCTCCATTACTAAGATGGCAGTCGCTGCTTTTCATAGAAATAAGTAGAGCTGATTAATTTATTGGTCATGACTTGTGACCAGCCCTTACCACACCTACTGATAATGTATTTCCCATTTTTGCAACCCATTTGTGTCACCTGCCCCATCGTCTCTGGTCACACAATTATAAAAAATCTTTCGGTTATGCTTGGTTAGGGTTACTAAGTATGTACTTTTAGTTTGTGCTACTTTCTGCATCTTCACTTTGATTCATGAAAATAAAGCTGCAGTACGTGAAACTGCCCTAAAGGACAAAAAGGAAACTAAAGGAAGGCTACGTTTACAGGGCAGATGAATCACAGGATTGAGGTCAAGGTGGCACTTTGAATAACAAATAATCCCTTTTTCCTTTTTTTCTATTTACACTAATGAATGATGACATGTTTTTTTTGTTTTGTTTTGTTTTGTTTTGTATTTCTTCACGTCAATGAAGAAAAAAAAATTCTCAGCCCAAACAGCACCGATGATAAATGTTACATTTAATCTCGCAGAGTGATTAAATGCAAGTAATAATGATACTTTTCAAGGATAGTGAATAAATTATGTTCTTGGTGGATAAAATGACACAGACTGCACCATCTAAAGTGAATGATAAAGTTATTTATTTTCCACTTTGGCACTGAGTGTGTTTGTGTTGTGCTGACCCTCAGGTGACCGTTGTTTGCCGGTTCTGTCTGAATGACAGTGTCTTTTTCTCTCTAGGTGGTCCATCACCCCGATGATGTACCCCGCTTCTTTCATCTTCAGTGTTCCCAGCACAGCCTACGTGGTGCTAACTTGCATCAACCTCTTCATCGGCATTAATGGCAGCGTGGCCACCTTTGTCATGGAGCTCTTTGATGATGATGTAAGTGGTGGACACACACACATACACACACACACACACACACACATGAAGACACAAATGCATACATACATTCTAGAGTGGATGGACAGACCTGCAGACGACCAGCACACACTTGTATATGTGTAATATTGCACACCAACAGTGAAACAGTTACAGAGAAACAGCAGAATCACACATCAAATTGATAGTTGGAGGTGATGCTAAGAGCAGTAGATGGCTAATTGACTTGAATCCTAGATAAAGGCCCTTGTGTTTTCCAAGCCCAGACAACCTAACGTGCGTGGGTGTTGTGTACTCGGAATAACTTTTAATGTATTTCTCTTACCCTCTCAAGGATTTTTAAAAGGTGTTATTTTCCCTATTCTCTTTAATGTTTAATCGTTTGGTGAGAATTGGGTCTTCGGAGAACTTTTCTCATCCATCTTTCAGCAAGTGTTCATTTTAACTGCAAGCTGCCTCAAGTCCCAGGGGAATCAAAAGACAAAGACACCAAAAAAAGAGTTAAATAAAAAATGGAGAGCTGGGTTCAGAGACAAAAAGGGTAAGCTGTTGACTGTCACTCATTGTATGTTCGACTTGATTATTTAAATCACATTTCATTTGAAGCATAAATTGGCCTAGTCTGAATATAAAATCTGGATAACATGCACAATTTTCAGTAACAGCTCATTTACTTGTAAGTGCAGTATAAATGATTGGGAACATGTTGTACTTTTCTTTTTTTTCTTTTTTTTTAAACTTTTGTTCACTAACAAGGTATTTTAAGTCTGAATTAACTTGCAGAGTTAATTGTTATTTGTATGATTAGCATAACAACCCCCACATTTGGGTTTCTCACTCCATATTTTTAGGCTCACATCCACTGATCAGTCATTCCTTGTCAACAGTCACACAGCGGCGTTTCACTCTCCGACAAGCTGCTGGTACATCTGACGCCTCATCAGAATGTCTCCCACAGCTCTGATCCGACACTTCAGATGGAGCATAATGTGGTCTCAAAGACTTTGCTGTCGCACACTTCGTCCGTCGAACATGCCTGCCTTTGATTTGATGTTTCCTCTGGCACAGCTCCGCATTGGGACGGGAATGTTTCTTTTCTCGTATCGTGGCAGTCTCATTTGCATGGTGATTTCATTATCGCCAACATTCATCATCGATTTGTTTTCTTCAGCTGGCACTTCTCCTTTCAAAGGAAGTCATGTTTGCCATTGTGTTCTCCCTAAATATGCTGTTTTATTGATACAATGTTAGTAAATCATATTTTTCATTAAGGAGGCCACTAGCAATTTGTTAATGGACAGTATGCCACTCATTGCCAGTTTGCAGGAGTGATGTTACTGCACACTTATCTTGTCCAAGGCATTGGTGAGTATAGTAGGAAGGTCATGTTTCCCTCAGGGTCACTTGAGAGATGACAGGTATAGAGGTCGATATTAATTCTACTGATCCCAAGTGATTTCACTGCTGATAAGGGAACCATCAAGCACGCAGTCTACAAAGCCAGGCAAATAAACACCAGGTTGAAATGTTGAAGGAACAGTTCATCCAGAATGAAAAAAAAAAGATATTTCCCTATGATCTATTTATTAATCCAGATAGATTATGTGTGATTTGGTGAGGTTTCCGGTCTGCTGCATTTGTCCCTGTCTCCTTTATGCCCATTGCAATGGGGCTGGATGGATATTCATTTGAGGAGCTCAAACTATCAAAAATGTATATGAGAAAAACTCAACAGCAGCAGCTCTTTACAGCTCTATTCACCTCCACGAATTAGAATAGAGGATATATATAGTTTGCCGGTGTTCTTCAGCAGGAAATAGTTCAAAATGCCGCACCCTCGAGGGCTCTGGATTACGCTGGGTATTCATGTCATTGTTTTTCGAAAGAGTTGTTGCTGTTGAGTTTTTCATGTGTAAATGTTTGACAGTCTAAGCTCTACAAAAATACCCATCCAGGCCCACTGTATTTGTGTGAATGGAGACAGACACAGACATCGCACAGAAACTATCTGGATGGATAGATTGCACTAAGGTAAGCAGGAGCCTTTTTTGTATTTTGAGTGAACTGTTCCTTTGAAATGTGCGAGGTTTCCCTGTGCCCCCTGTTCTACCCAGATAACTGGAAACAGACTCTGCACAAAATGGCTAGGGTAGATAAGACTATGCCCCAGTGTGCCCCAGTTAGGCAGAAGGGGTACAGCCTGCATCTGACATTTAAATCCACACTGCTCCATTTGTGACTTCTTCATTTTCAAACCTTCGTCTCAGCATTTTAGACTCCTGCGCTCTGACTATAGTTTAACAGAGTTGCTCAAAAGCAAAGCTACAGGCTCTACTCTGTTATGTGTTTTCAAGCACAGGGTGAATCTAGATCCCTTTTGGGCATAGTACCATTTTTCCAAGAGAGAAAATAAAAAAAGTAAAGGAGTGAGAAAGCACACTTGCAGTGTGCAGACTCCATGCCCCAGTTTTGTCTTGAGACCAATGGGAGATTTTCTTCCCCTCAGGACTGTCCCGCTCCCTGTGGATTGCATCAATCCCAGCCTGCCTTGTATGCATGAAGCAGTGTCTAAGTCAATACCTCCACCACGTGCCACTCAGACAAAACCGCAGGCACCTATAGATCAGCCAGGATAAAGGTGGAGTTGTGATAGTTTGGCAAGGTACTGCCAGCCCCCTGTAGTGCAACTGGAGTGCTTGTGTGAACAGAGCAGCAAAAACTTCATAGACAAAATGTCTTGTAGGTATCAAGCTCAATCTTTTGAGATGTATATATATATATGTGTGTGTGTGTGTATATATATATCTATATATATCTATATCTATATCTATATATATATATATATATGTGTGTGTGTGTGTGTGTGTGTGTGTGTGTGTGTGTGTGTGTGTGTGTGTATACGTGTGTGTGTGTGTATAT
>OMLB01021819.1:0-22919 GCA_900302555.1 Myripristis jacobus
GGTGATAGACGGTTATTTGCATCGTCAACTGAGCTGCACACTTCAGGCTGCAGCGGAGGGAAGGCAGAGCACATCAAAAAGCATGTGCAAGTGTGTGTGTCTGTGTGTGTGTGTGGAGGGGGACGCTGGTGTATCAGAGTGAGGTCAAGTGCACTCCTCGGGGAGGGCCTGTGTGAATAGGGCGGCGCTCATTGTTGATGTGAATGGAGTCGTGGGGAGTGATCCAATGAGAAAGAGGGACAGACAGGCAGGCAGGCAGACAGGCAGGCAGGCAGGCAGGCAGGCAGGCAGCCATGCCGGGGGCCAAATGAGTGCAGGCTGACGGCTGATGGGACTGACAGCCACCACTGGAGTGTTTTCTCCACGGGGCTGAGAGATGCTCAGAGGCAGAGCTGGGACCCAAGCAGCCGGTGTGTGTGTGTGTGTGTGTGTGTGTGTGCGGCTTTGTGGACAGTCTGTTGTCTGTCAGCTCCATCTGAGCGTGGAGGCCGAGTGAGGCAGGAGCTTAAGAGTCACTTTCATTTCCTGAGTGCAGTTCATGTGCAGGAATTTGTCTTGCAGCAGTAGATGTAGAAACCAATTTAAAAACCTCTTGCAAGGATTTAAAATCCTCTTTACCAAGTTCAGAACAGCAAAAAAATGACTTTAGAGAGTGCAAACTGCAATTATAGTGCATTATAGTGTCCATAATGCCACAGATAGGGTTAAAATCCTTCTTCTACCACTTCTTCTTATAATCATCATCATCATCATCATCATTGTAATCGATATTGAAGGTTTTCAATTGTATGTTTAATTGATGCATTGTGCTCAGGTCTCCCTTGCAAATGTGATCTTGATCTCAATGGGACTTACCTGATTAAATATAGGTTATAATAACAAAGATGATAAAAGCTCAATAGGCAGCTTGCATACATACGTGTTCACACACAGCACACACCTTTATTATACAAAACTAGGTTTCATCAAAACAGCCAGGTGAGTCTACTTGTGACTATAATTATCAGTCCAATAAATAAACTATGGCAGCCTGTGTGTTCATAGCCGCAGCTTTAAAATCAACTAATAGGTTTAATCCGGTTAGGGCGGCTGAGCGCGTTAGCTCGCACTCACGCCGCTGACTGTTTTTCAAAATAAAGTACACGGGCAGTTTTTGACAAGTCGAGGACAGAAGACTGGAAGCTCATTGATCAACATGGATGTCATTCTTATTTTGATCGAGCTGCCCCTGAAAACTCGCATTGGACACGGCGGACGTCAGTGAAAGCGCCTTCTCGCTGCAATAGGACAGCAGCTGGTTGAAGGTTTATCCTCTGGACCCGCCCCTCAACACCGTAATCTCGACACGCTATTGGCGGAACTGTCATCCATCGACGGCCCTGAGAAGGTATCGCCTTACGATTGGTCTGATTGGCTTTCAATCAAAAAGACAGCTCGACGCGATTGGTCAATTCGTGCGTCCGTTAACAGCCTATTGTCCGTGGATTGGTGCAGCAGCGCGGGCGGACTCCAGCACGGGCTCCGCTCCTGGGAGGCTCACGGAGAGCGAATGTCGTCATGAGCGGTGGGTAGGAATTAAAACATTGGTGTTTATATATTACATTGTACTTCGTAAAACATTATATTTGTATCGAACCAAAACGCTTTGACGGTTGTGTGTGTTCTGGAGAAGCATGTTTGAGGCTGACTCGGGGTGCAGTATGCAAACCGACAAAAAAAAGCAATGCACTTCCGGAAAAGGGCTGCCTTTTTTCTGTAACGTTATCAAAGAGAGTTTGACTTGCTAGCTACGCGTTAGCCAGCTAGCATAATATGCTAGGTGTTGTAGCTGCTTATTTTTTGAGTTCCGTGCATCATCACTGCTCGTTCGCCCCACAGTGAAATATTAAGTTGTATGAGTGTCGCATTAGCATCAATATCCTCACCTTTCCGTTAGTTTTATGAGTAAAAACAGAGCTGCATGGACATCAAATCTGCTAAAGCTAACTGCTAGCCACTTCAGCAGCCAGTTATCTAGTCTGAAATGTTAGCTAGCTAGCTAGCTAACGTTAGACAGCAAAGACTGATAGCAAACCAACTATGTATTTGATGGCGGCGCTATTTTCAGGCCGGATTTTTTTTCTGTCCGTGCATTACTTGGCAGGGCTTAAAGACACACTCGCCCATCTGGTGGCAGTCGCAGCTGAACCTCCTTAGCTTTGCACTTGTCAAAATGCAGAAGCTGTGTGTGCATTTCGTGTGCAGCGTATGGCCGGACGCTGATATGCAGCAGCTCTGCAACGACACACACACACACACACACACACACACACACTCTCGCATCCACGTTGGTGTTTCCTAGAATGAACCTCAGGCAAGTGGCTCAGCAGACTGAAAGTTCACAGGCTTGACAGTGAAGTCAAAACATCAGGGGGAGGCAGCTCTTGTTTTGTCTGCTGCTCAGCGCAATTAACAGAGTCTCAGTTCCCCTTTTTTTCTGGTTTCTGTCAGAGTAAAGTTCAGTGTGGCCAGTCAAATCTGAGGAAATCAGCTGTTCATCATGTTTTAGGAATATTTTCTGTTTACACATTACACCCCATAAACAAGGAGCTAGTTTTTCTTTAGTTTATCTCCAGATTCAATACTACCACGATTCTTGGGTGTTGATTTGATATGTATTGTGATTCTTAAGTATTGAAAGGATTTATTGTGATTTTTGTGGTTTTTGTATTTTGAATTATGCCCTAGTTTGTGGCTGTAAAATTTTATGAGGCTGTGATTATCCAAAAGGTCACAATGAGTCATTTTTTACAGTGTTGACCAGTTTCCAAAAATATGGTCTTACTATAATGAAATGGCTACTGTGGGGGCCAACATCATCACACATGAATCAAATGTGGCTCATTGGATCCACAAGAGTCTCAGCTTTCCAGTCAAAGCCAATTGATGCAACTCCAAGACTGTTTAGGCCCCAGTCTGCACACACACACCATTTTACAACAGGCCACAAGAACACATGTGGACTGCAGGGCTGGTGGCCCAAACTGCATGGGATTAGCAGAAGGTGGGCATGTCTGAGGTGGAGAGCCCATTTTCATTCACAGATCTGGAGGTCAGAGGTCAAGGGACTGCACTGAAAATGGTCATGCCAGTTTTTCCTCTCGCCAAAACATTAACTTTAGAGCGATATTTACTCACCTTGGCAACAACCTAACATGACATGCTTGGCACTAACAGATTCCTTAGGTCGTCTACTTTCATATGATACCAGTATCTTTACTATAAACTCACTAAAGTCACCGTGTTTTTTTTAAACTGATGTTTTTCCCACTGCAGCTTGTGTGTTTCCCACCATTATGGCTCATGGCTAAATGCAAGACTGGTCACTGATTGTGGCTGTCATATGTATATGAGTCACACCTGCTGTCCCACTCCATATAGCTGCTGCTGATTTATTAGGCATAGTGTCTGTTTGGCAGCTAGTGAGGCCTTGGGCTGATGCAGTCAAATACTATGAATGCTGGTATCTCGGTGTTTTGTTTACATTCACAAACAAGAACCCAGGGTCATCGCTAGGCAAAATGACAGATGAAACAACGCGTCTCATTCGGATGCAGTGGCTACAATCGCCTGTTTTTATTTTATAAAATTATCTTTTATAAGATTATTGCGATACTTTAATGTATGTCAGAGTGTTTTAATTGTTTTAAACCTGTTGTCGGTGTCTTTTTTTATACAAGCTGAAATGTTTATGCAAAAATTGCTTTTAATGGGATTGGTCGCCCATTGTAAAACGTATACAGTATATTGTAGCATTTACCCTCGCATGACATTTGTCTCAAGCTCTTTAAACTGTTTGGCAGTCTGCTGCAAGTGTTGGAACGCAGACTGTGCCAGTGGAAATGCATTAGGTTCAATAAATTTTTGTGTCTTTTCCGTATCACATTTGAAAGCAGTCCAAGAGTGCATTTGTGTGTTTTGAGCCTCCGATGTTTCTTCATGAAGGATGTTTTGTACTTTAACCTCATAACAGAAGGTAACAGCTTTCAGGTCCTGTCAGGCAACTAGATGAAAAACCGCTCTCTGCGTTGCTTTCAAAAATTTGGCCTGTGCACCTCCTGCAGAAAATTTCAAACTCTGCACATCATTTTTGTAAAGTATTACTGTGGCTGAAGCTGCAGCATTTGAATAGTCTACAGACACTGTCTTTCCTTCCTGCGTAAAAATGATCACTAGTCTCTAATTAGATTTTAATTAGCATTCAGTGATTGGCTTACTTGACATTTTTCTGATTGGAGCATCAATGGACGAAACTGGATTGTCACTGAAAAAAATAAACAAATTAGCTGTGACATGCAGTAGTAATTAAAAATCTAACATTGACCAGTTACATCCTTCTATGTAATAGACATGTAAATTCTGCATTAAATAGCAAAAAGGGATAATACTTTGTTTAAATTAACCACTCGCTACTTAAGACCCAGAGTTTATGTAAATACCACCCATGTGTTATGTGAGGACATATAGGTTGCTATAAATATATGTTAGTTAATGGATAAATGTGCTGTTTTAAACATTTAATTTGGCATTAGGGGTTATGTTTTATTATGGTGATTATGTTCGGCTTAAGTGCCTTTTTTGTATAGTTGCTTTTTAAGAATGCTCTGTGATTCCTTTTAATAAGATTGATGAGTGGAAATAGTTTCTATGTGCGTATTGTGTATCTGACTCTGCTGTGTGTGTGTGTGTGTGTGTGTGTGTGTGTGTGTTTTACAGAACAACAGGACAGTATGGCCACCACTGTTGCTGTCAGTCCAAGTGAATACCTGCAGCCCTCCAGTACTTCCACACAAGTGAGTCACAGAAGCATTTTTTTTAGTTCACATGACGATATAACATGTGATTTGTTTTCAGAAAGCTTTGTTTTGACTCTTAAACATAAAAATGCCAGGTGGCTGTTTTCAGATTTACACACTTTGGAGACCGTTTCTGATGAACTCAGTGTTTTGTGGTTGGAAAATGCTGGCATAGAAGGCTAAAACAGAAAAAATAATGTGTTGTCAAATTTACCCAGCTAAAGTCGACATGGCCACAGCCAGATGCTGTGTCGCTGTGCTCTCTGAACTCTGAACTTTTTAAAGGGGTTGTCACATTTAATCCGTAGAAAATGCATGCTGTTGCAAACTATAGGTAGAGCTCTGTGCTAAAATCCTCCGAATCAAATATGCTGAGGTGAAAATGATCTGATTCTGGGTATTTCATTAAAACTATCTGACTGCGATTTTTCATCATTAACTTAATTGAGAGCCACCAAAAAGGGGCAGACAGCCTTGTTTTTCTCCCATGTGCATAATTAAAAGAATAAGAGGAGATTCAGTGGTAAGTAAATCTCTCATTTAAAATAAATGAGGTTTCATCATGTAAAATGCAAATTTGAAACGGTGCGATATTGGGAGTCAGTTAACCTGATATGAACTCACTTGTAATGTTGATTTGGCCAAAATGCGTGTTCTTACATTATCTATTTTTAAACCTCATCATCGTCCTTAACCTGCTACCAAGTATGAGATAGAGAAGACAGTTTTTTTGGAAAAGGCTTTGACTTTGTCTTGAAAGATCGAAATGCACCAGAGTGCTGCACACAAGCTATAGCTTCATACTCAAGTTGCTTACGTTTTCAGCAATACGACTACAGACTTATTATCTGTCTTTCTATTTGGCTGTTTGTCTATTTGTCTCTCTGTTCTTTTATTGATACCTATTTGTTTATCACTCTCCGCTTCCTCCATGTTACCACATATCCTCTCTCTCTCTCTCGCTCTCTCTCTCTCACTCTCTCTGACAGCATTAAACTTACTCTGCTGGTCCAAGTTTTGATTGCCTGCTGTCCTGGATTTTGTTAGTGTGCCTTGTTTCTGACTGTTTTCTCCCTTCAGGACTCCCAGCCCTCTCCTCTTGCCCTCCTGGCCGCCACCTGCAGTAAGATTGGCCCTCCTGCAGCTCAGGCTCCTGTCACTACTCCTCCAGCCCAGCCGCAGCCTCGCAGGCTCCTCCCCATCAAACCTGCCCCCATCGCGCCCGCTCCGCCCAAGAACCTGGGCTTCCTGTCAGCCAAGGGTAATGTGATTCAGCTCCCTGCCGGCCTGGGCCAGGCCGCCACGCCTGGCAGCCCCATCGTGCTCACTATCCAGAGCCCGGCTCGCACCAACACTTCCGCCCCCGCCAACATCCAGTACCAGGTGGTGCCGCAGATCCAGGGCACCCAGACCATCCAGGTGATGCCGCAGGGAGGCCAGATCCAGCTCATACCGGGCACCAATCAGGCGATCATTACTGCCCCCATGACTGTGCCGGCCCCGGCAGCCGCCACTGCTCCGGTCACGCCGCAGAAGACCGTAGCCATCAAGCCCTCGCCAAGGTCACGAAAGCCCAACAGCGCCACCTCCAACATAGTGCAGCTCCCCAGCGGGCTCACGCTGCCGCTCAATGTGGCTACCGGAGAGGTGGGCGGGACCCAAATTGTCACAGAGACAGCAGCAGCCCCGCCCACTATGGGGAAGGGACGGCGAGGGAGGAAGAAGAAATTAGTTTTGGCTGCACAACCTCCGGCTGCCCCTGTCCCTCCACAGCCTGCCTCCCCGCCTCCAGAGCAGATGGAAACCATCCTGATAGAAGCTGCTGACAATATCATTCAGGTATGTCTGGCCGCTCTTTTGCTGCAGATGTGGAAGGGGTGGGAAAGAAATTGATTCGATTTTGAAGTCAAGATATTGGCATCAGTATTGGTATTGATTATATGAAACTAGATGACCGAAGTAATCCATTGGTACCAAGCATGTCATGCTAGGTTATTGGCAAGGGGACTAAATATCACTCCAGAGCTAGGCTTGATATTTTTCAAACCTGACATCATTGTATAAAATTACATTGTGATAACTGAGGACAATCACAGCTTCATGAACGTTTACAACCACAAACTAGAGGAGGAGTCATAAAATAAAAGTTGCAATAAATTGTAATATCGAATCACAGTACTTAAGAATCGCAATACATATCGAAACAGTCCCCTGGCATTGTGAGAGTATAAAATCGGAAGACAAACATATCGTCCCAGCCCTAGTAGAAAATTACTTTCTCAGATGTTTGCCTGCCATAGTCATAACGTCTCCTGTGTCATTACATTTCTGTCTTTTAAACTCTTTTTCCCTGTTGCATTATATCAAAACAGTTAGTCTAGTTTGTACTCGGTGCTCCCCACAATTAGGAGTCAGGCTGTGGAACAGGTCATGGAGAAGCTGTTGGATCACTTTCAAAGCATTATGAAGCTAACATTACACTCTGAGGTGGTGAAGTTCAGACACCAATACTGCTGATCCACCTGCCTGCAGTGTGCCACTGAATTAGGATCTTATAATCATCTCTTATCAAGTCAGATTTCAGTTTCCAGATGTAATCCTGACTTGGAGGAACATCACATTATGATTTGGTTTCTGCAAAAAATGGTAATGTATTGAAAGTAGCTGGCAAATTCTGGGCTTGGAGGGTCTGCAAAACAATGTGTAATAAATTTTATAATTTTCTCCTCTTGAAAACTAAAAAGATCCAGTAATGTAAGGAAATTTAGTTACCCTGTCCCAGACAAGATTAACTGTTCTAAGAGGCTTTAAAGCCACAGTTACTTCCCCTGTTGTGATATTTGTTGCTGTGAAGATGAATCTCCATAAAGCGGGGAACAATTTGACTTTAATAGTGAACTCACTATTAGACTTAATTGACCACCAGCCAAAAATTTAATTCCCTTCAACAAATTAACTGGAAAAAAACTATGCTGATTTGAATTGTGATGTATGTAGAAGCCTGTGGGCAAGAAAGTTTTAATTATCCAGCCACGACGGGAAATGCTTTTACATTTGAATCATTTAGCTGACACTCTTACCCAGAGCGACTTACAGTGAGAGCAGCACTAAAATAAGCTTCAACCTCAAGCCAAAAGAATACAGAGCAAGAATGACAACAAAGGAGCTGCTGTAATACTGATTCAACCTTAAAATCATCCTGAAAAGAAGCCTTAAGCTATGTGGAACAGAGATTTAATACAAATTTCTTGTGAAGAGGTAATATATCAACATCCTAACACTGAAATAATAATACTCTGTCATGTGATTTGTTGGTTTGGCTTTGTCCTCTGTCGTTCAGCAGCTGAAAATGCAAATGGCTTGAGTTTTTTTTCTCTCCAAAACAGAGTACAGGCTGGAAAGTGGTTTTTGAAAGCCAGAAATTTCAGCACTTCTTGAAGCAATCGTTGATTCATTGGTATTGATTTGCAACTCTATCAACCTTTTCCCTATTTTATGGTCATTTTGTGCTATGGGACAGCAAAAAGAGTTTCTCATCAGCTTTTAAAATTCAGTCGAATAAACCTGGCAGCAAATCTTGATCAGCATTTAAAGATTTTTTGGCATTTGTCTGTAGTCGATAGGTCATTGCATGAATTCATTGAAAGTTAGGGATGAACTCATGTATCAGTTTTAGCTGATATCAACCTTAAAAAGCAACATTGGCATTGGTTCAGTATTATGTTTACAGTCAATTATTGGCTAAGTGCCACATTGGCTCTTGTGAGACCTCATTTTCTAAGAGTCTGTCACTTAATACAATAGTAAAATGAGCAAACAGAGATTTTAACATGGTTATAATTATCTGAAGTCATTAAGGCATGTCTGAGAAGCTTAATCTTGTGTGGACCTGAATTTGTATTACCGTTCTTACAAATATGCATTTCTGTATTGGTGTTGTTATTGGCTGTAATGGGTGGGAGAAAAAAATCACTTCTGGATCAGCCTTAAAAAAATTATGCAGGGACTGAAGGGAAAAGCGAGTTGAGCGGATTAAAGTAGTTTGTGAGTAAACACAAAAATAAGGTTAAGAATTAACTAGAATTAAAATGGTGAAGTAAGAAATAACCTACTAGAAATAGGGCAATGTGTTTAATATGTTTGGTCTTAAATATATTTAGTTGTAAAACATTGTCTTACTTTTAATAAAGGCAAATTTATAACATGATTCTCATTTTTTAACATGGTATGTCATAGTGAATCCTGTGGTAACAAATGCCAATTTTTCCATGCAAAGAACACACCCTGAGGTCCTTGACATGCTGCCAAACTACGATCAATACATAATTCATCATACTGTCTATGTGTTGCTTTTTGAGCCTTATCAGAAGGCTGCTACCACTCTCCAGTCCTCGTGACTTTTCCCAGGGCATTGTGGGTCAGTGGGGCTTCAGGGGGTCTAATGGGTGTAGTAGTACTGCCTGCCCGCCTGTCTCCATGCTGGGACCCAGCAGTTTGAAAACACTGCCATAGAGCTACACACACACACACACACACACACACACACACACACACACACAAACACACACACACACACACACACACACACACACACACACAAAATATGTGATTCATATTTGCTCTTAATACTGAGAATTTCTGATATGAAGGTAGTAAGTTTAAGAGAGAAAACCCACAAATTTATGTGGGGGAAAAAAGTAAGAAAAATTCTGAGATTATAAATTCACAAATGTACGAAAAAAAATCTTTCCTTTGTTTTGGGTCAAGGAGCCACGTGTGTTGACCCATGTGTTGATTCTGCGTTGCAATGGGATTAAGTAACAAGGAAATCCTGGTGATTTTAGCTCAGAATCACAACATTGTTTTCTTCTGAAAGAAAAAGGTTATTATTTTCCCTTTTTTTCTCATAAATTTGTGACAATTTATTCTCAGAAATTATGTTTTTTTTTTTTTTCATAAACTTGCAAACTTAATCTTGGAAATTCTGTTTCTTTTTCTCAGAATGTTATCTCTCCGCCTTGCTCTGTAATTTTTCCCCCTACAGTGGCCCTAATACACCCTCATAATTATAGGACAACCTTACTTTTTAAAAAGGTCTTATATTGGTTAGAGAGAGTCCCATAACTGAAACATCACAGGGTCATGTTCCTCCAAATTACCACCACAGTGATATGCCTGAGACGCCAAACTCCTTCGCTTCTTATTCGTTTGTCAGGTGTATCTGGATCAGAGCGTCAGCTGAAGTCCTAAGACATGAACATGAAAATGTAAATGTAATCTGTGTTTGCAGGCGGGAAACAACCTGCTGATCGTGCAGAGCCCGGGTCAGCCGGCAGTGGTGCAGCAGGTGCAGCTGGTCCAGTCCAAGCAGGACTCTCAGGTGGTTCAGATCCCCCAGCAGGCCCTGAAGGTGGTGCAGGCAGCCTCGGCCACACTGCCGCCTGTCCCGCAGAGGCAGACGGCGCCCACCAGCCTGCAGGTCACCCCAGACACAACACAGACACAGGTACGAGTTAAGACGCCACAGTCACACACAGCCACTCCACAAAGGACAAAAATGCAGGTTAAAGTATAGACAATTAGGGATGCTGTTGTCAAGTATTGATATTGGAGATTTTACTCAAAACATGCATATATCAGACACCAAATGCTCTGAGTAACATTTCAGAAACAACACCTGACTTTTTTTTCTCCAGTCTTGGCACACAGAAACCTGGATTTCTCAAACGATGGCAAATAGATTTTATGTTAGTTACTTTATCTTGTGACCCTCAAATCACAGGCCAAGCCTACAGTGAAAGTAATGGATAAGATCAGTACTCTGTCTTGGTCGATCCTTAGAGTTTGTAAAGTTTGGAAATGTTTCTGTGATCTAAAACATCAACCATAAATGTCATGTTTTGGTTTTGAGCAAGGCCTTATTTCCAAAGCTGCAATTTTGCACCCATGCTCAGCAGTGACGCAGGGATTTATTGAACACATGCATTTGCATTAGTCAGCACGATTAATACTTAAACTCTGAAAACAGTTGTGACGCTCACTGTTGAAATAAAGCTCTGGCTCTGTGGATGGTTTTGGCTGACCCAGGCGAGTTTGTCTCTTCAGATCCTGATCAAAACGCCGACGGGGGAGTGGCAAACTGTTCAGCTCCAGGAGACGGTCTCCTCAACGACGACCCCCACCACCTCGGTCGCCAGCACCACATCACCGCCAGCCGGCACCAAGAGGACACTGGCAGGGGGACGCAAGGAGAGGACGCTGGCAAAAATTGCGCCAGCGGGTGGGATGATTGCACTAAGTCCAGCGCAGCTCTCCTCTGCCACCCAGGCAGTGCAAACTATCAACATAAACGGGGTCCAAGTGCAGGGAGTGCCTGTCACCATTACCAACGCAGGGGGTGAGTTGGTGTGTCTTTTTGTGTGTGTGTGTGTGTGTGTGTGTGTGTGTGTTTGTTTCTGGTTGTAAACACTGGCAGTCTAGGGTTTTTTGTTCATTTCACTGTCGCACAAGCAAGTCATTATCGATGAGTGTCTCTGAAATGGTTCAAATGAAATGTAAACGGCAGGGTTTAAAAGTAGGATTTGAGTTGCATGTGTTTTTGAAGATAGATACTGTTGTTTTGGACTGAGTTATCAAGTCGGTCCAAGGGTGACGAGATGATTGGTTGCCTGAAATGAAGCGACAGTGGCGACACCGGGCCCTCTCTGAAAAACTCAACCTCCTTGGGAACAATTTTAAGAAGACACTGATGCACAGAAGAAAAACACTATGCTTTCTGTCAAGAACATTAGGCTGTTAATAATAGTAGTAATAATAGTATAGGCCAAAGAATTTCTCACACTAATTAATTAATTCAGTATTGAGACACTGTCATCGTAGTTGTCAGATTACTCTGCACAGGAACTTTCTCTCCTGTGCTGCCAGCAATTCTGACATTAAAAACAGCAAAGCTATTCCCTGATGAGAAATAAAATGCCTCTGTTCAGAAAATACACTCAAATGTCATATCAGCAAATACAACAAAATGAGCTTTCGTTTTGTGGGCCGAAAATGTGGTAATTAAAAACCACAATAAAGTTTGTGCACATGACAGCAAAAGTCATCAAACTCTGCCACTGCTTTGCATGTTGGGATATTGGTTGTTGTGAAGACTAATCCTCATCTGTGCACTGATACAGCCGAATTAACAGTTAAACTTCCCAGCTTCTGGCAGGGTCTCATTATTATCATTACTGAACACTGGGGATGTAATGGTTCACCTTTTTTACAGTTTGGTCTGAATCATAATTTTGTTGAAAAAAAAAAACTGAAAAGACTTCAAGAAGAAGAATTCAAGCTTTTCTTTCTTAAATGTAGCATCTGCCAACAATTAAACACAAAAAGTTAAATGGGGCTTTTGCCCATGTTCTGTAAAGGTTGTGCAATTTAGCCATAAAATTTTTGTACATGACTCGAGGAAAAGTCAATTACTGACTGGCCTGATGCTATCAAACAAAAGCAGTGTTGAATATTCTACATTATGAATATATTTGCTGTAATTTCACTTTGTGCAAAAAAAACAAAACAAAACAAAAAACTTCTCATGCAAGGACTTTGTTGAAAATCCCATGGATGCAACCAACCGAGGACTTCAGAATCTCAATTTTTGGTTTAGGTACAACGCCACCCAAAATCTCCAGATCCAGCTAACAAATCAGAATGTGTAAAAAGGCAGGAATATTTTCCATGGGAGCTGTGTAGGAACCCTTGATTGTCTCTGAAGCTGTGTGTCCATCTCTCGGTGTTTGCCAGGCCAGCAGCACCTAACGGTGCAGACGATGCAGGGCGGGGGGCTGCAGCTGGCGGCCCCGCAGGGCCAGCCGGCCGTCCAGGTGGACCAGACGCTCACGCTGGAGCTGCCCGGCCAGCCGGGAGAGAAGAAACGCCGCATGGCCTGCACCTGTCCCAACTGCAAAGACGCAGACAAGAGGCAAGTGTGCGCCCACCACAGCTGAGGTGCCGTGGGTGCTGGGGAAATTCCAGCTGTGCTTCAGCACTTTAGGAAATCATGAAGTTCATATGGCAATAACAGCTAAAAGGGCATTCTATTACTATTACTGTGATGATGGGAACTGGTGGATGTGCATTAAATAGGAGGTAACGCAGACATCCCCGTGACAGTGGCCAAAACTAAGTTTTTGGCTTTTACTTCCTTGCAAAACAAAAATTTTACCAAATGAAATACTTAATATGCAGTTTATGCAGTTTTCTTAGTTATGTCACATTAAGTGTTTCAAGAGGTTATTGTACTCGTGTATATATATGTTACAACCGAATGCAATAGTGTATTTCTTGGGCATCTGTGTGCATGTGTGTGTGTGTGTGTGTGTGTGTGCACCCATGTGTGCAACCTGCAGGCCGGGCGAGGTGGGCAAGAGGAAGCACATCTGCCACATCCCCGGCTGTGAGAAGACGTTCAGGAAAACGTCGCTGCTCAGAGCTCACGTCCGGCTGCACACCGGCGAAAGGCCCTTTGTCTGCAACTGGGTCTTCTGCGGCAAACGCTTCACACGCAGCGACGAGCTGCAGCGGCATGCCAGGACGCACACAGGTCTGTCTGCAGCACAGGCACACACACACACACACACACACACACACACACAGGCATACACTACTCAAATGTAGAGTTTGTTTCCAACATGGGATGACCGGTAAACAAAAGTAGATCTGCTTAAACAAAATATTAGTTTGCATAAGTAAAAACAAATGAAGAATAGACACATCAGTGTGGGGCTGCAGCAGAAAGTGTCCCATCGGCTCTTACTTTAGACACCGTACATCTGTACTGTTTGATGTCAGGTGTGGTTTCTTCACCACAGGAAGTGAAGAATTGAAACTCAAAGGCAAAACTCAAACTGTCTGCCAAACCGTAGTGAGCAGTGCTCCATCCAGAGAAAGGTGGACTCATCAGTGTCAGATCTTCAGCTCAAACATGATCATTATGTGTGTAATTTACTGATGACACACTGGTATTGTAGTACAAAGTTTTCAAACACTTGCCTCTTTCTGCCATCCAGTGTACAGTTTCCTAATCCAGCTGGAAAGTGATGACAGTTTTACAGACTGGATTCTAACTAACTAACTAAACACGGACATGTAGTGTTTTTGAAAAGGACTAATGGTATCTAATCATTGCAAATTTTGTCTGCAACAGTTTGATAATCAAAATAGTTTGACAGTATTGAAAAGTTTCAAATCACTTACAGTGCCACTTGTGGTGGAAAATAGTCAATGATGACTAGATGCAGAAAATACTGATCATTTTTGTTCATCATGATCACAGTATCTAGCAAAATAATCAGAAGCAGGTGAAATCCCTCATCATAATATGAGTTTACTTCCAAAAGATACTTTTCTTTTTAGGTTTAATGAAAAACTAAAACTAAACCCATTATCCCATCATCTTTTTTCCTCTCACAGGAGACAAGCGCTTCGAGTGCAACCAGTGTCAGAAACGCTTCATGAGGAGTGACCATCTGACGAAGCATTACAAAACTCACATAAACACCAAGAACTTGTGAGCTGGCTGGATGCAGAGCGTTCACACAGTCACGCCCTCTTGAACTAGACTGAGCAGAGCAGGGGAGACAACTGTCCCATAATGGGAAATACTTAACTAAAAAAAAAAAGTCCCCACATATCCTCTCTCACTTCTCTAGGACGCTGTGTAGCCCGATGTACAGACGAATCCCTCCTGATGGACTTCAGACTGTTCAAGCAAATTTATTAATAATATTTTGTTCTGTTTTTTTTTTTTTTTAAACCTCTGACCGGTGGCCGGCTGCACTACGTAGACTGAGCACGTAGGACGGCGAGACAGGCGAGGTTTAAGACTTTTAAGGTGCAGATGCTTGTCGCAGCATTCTTATCCATGAACGTCAATAGGAGAAAAGTGTAAAGATTTATTCAGACAAAAACATCCAAGCCTACAGGACTTCCGTGTCATCTGACCCCTTTATTTCCCCTTTGTTTTTCTTCCCCTGACTCCTGCTTTGGCCTACTTTCACATGGAACAACAGGGGCTTCAGGAATTGTCCCTTGACTGTTGTGTTTAAAAGAGAAAATTTAAAAAAGTTAAATTTAAACCATGTTGTGTAAAATTAACACATTTTCTTTTACCTCAGTGGAATGGTAATTTGTAATTTTTAGTTTGCTTTTAGTTAAGCTGTTCTGCATTTCTGCATTTGAGTCTCTCAGCTGATTTAAAATATGTATATTTAAAAACTTGGGGACCATTACCTGAAACTCCCCAAATGAGACTCCTGAAAACGTTTATAAGTTTACATTAGCTTTTTTATGTGTGTATATGCATACTAGCATATGTAAGAATAATAATGATAACAACAATAATAATAAACTTTATTTATCTCGCACTTTTCTAAGCAACCAGTACAAAGTGCTTTCCAAAACAGAAAAGAGAAATGAAGAATAACCATGAAAAAGGCAGCAGCAAAAAGGAGAATATATGAAAAACATAGAACAGGAGATTTAAATTACAACAGAGATACAAGCAGGACATAGAGAGCATTGTAAAAAGGTTTTTTTCTGTACAGGTGTGCTTTGGGAAGTGATTTAAAAGATGATACTGATCCTGCATCAGGGCGATCAAAAGCTTGGGAGCTAAAACAGCCAAAGCTCCACCTTTTGTTTCAAGCCGAGTCCGACGAGCCAACAACTAGCAGGGCTCGACCAGCGGACCTCGGGCTGTGGTTAAAAGCTGTGCCTTAAAATTTATCAGTAAAATCTTTAAAAAATCAATTCTAAAATTAACAGACAACTGGTGAAGAGCTGCTAAAATGTGAGGCAGTATGATCTCAGCTTCTTGATCTGGTTGAGAGCCTCACCGTTGAATTTTGCACTCGCTGCAGCCAGGTGATGAAACTCTGACTCCAGCAGGAATCGACAGAGTTGCAGTCGTCATCGAAACAGATCTGAATCACACTGTATCACACCCAAATTTAAGGCCACGGGTTAAACATTTAGTTTTGGTGTCTCTAGCTGTCTTGAATCTGGTCAGTGGAGCTTTTGGGGGGCAGTAAGAACAACTTCAGGCATGTTAAGCTGGAGATAATTTTGGGACATAAACGTTTTGTATGTGAAAGGCGGTCTTGGAGGCTATTAAGGGTCTCCTGGTTTCATTAGTACATGAATGTGTGTTTGCAGGTGATGCCACCATGCAGAAGCACATAAACAGAGAATTAAAGAGGACCTAGGACTGAGCCCTGTGGAACACCATATTTGAGAAAAGCTGTTGAGGAAGGGAAATTACCAATCAAAGCATGTATTCAAAAGGTAATATTTAAACAAATTCAAGCAGTTATGCTAAAACATACTATCTGAGATGAGTCTAGTACCTTGGCTAAGAATGGAAATTTGTTTCTTGTTGAGAGCAGCAGGATCCAGGTTAGATTAGCATGTTTTAAGGAAGAAATGCTATATCATGAGTCAAGGAGCCAGTCATTAGAGGATAAAATATTGGTGCCTATGGTACAGGTGACCTCTTTGAGCAATTAAGCAATTTGATGATGTCCAAAAAATGATATCAGCTAACCCAAATGTAATATTGTTCGACACCTAAACAGAAATACTGCATGAAGGCCTCACACTGCTGCGGGAAAGCCACACTAATTTTGGTGTCTTGTTCCTGAAGAGTATCCTGAGGTTATTGGTTAGCCCGTGTCTTTTACTGCTTCCTGATAGTCATGTCCACATGGGTGGTCATATTTGTCTCTTGGAGGCCCTATTTGTGTGGAAACCAGGGATCATTTGAAGGTGATAACATGAGCCCAGTTGATCGGCACCTGCTGGTCTTTCTTCAACGTCCAAGCCAGGTTTCTTGCTCTGATAGCACCAGGGTACACCCTGCGCACCGATCAGTGTGAACTGTTTCCTGAGAGACAACGTTGGTCTGCCTGACAGTTTTGGTTCTGGTGATTTGCTGCCTATGCATTGCTGTGTATATGATTGGATCTCCAAATATTGGCCTGACTTGACAATCATGTCACAAGATGCAAAAAAATAAAAAAGGAGATAAGAAACAAAAGCTTTCTCAGGCCTATGATCAGTTACTATGTACATATTGTTGGCTATGTAATAGCTTTAATTTTTAATCAACATTTGAGACGTTTGATTTCTATTAATATACAGATGACCAGCATTAGGCCTACTGTACAGTATTCACATCAGTCACTTCTTCATGTCATTTACTCAACAGATAACATACCATTTACTCTAACTGTTTTGGATACAGTGAAGACATACTGACCTTTCTCTAATAACTTATTGTGCATTTTTAACCCTGATACGTAAATTAAAGAAGTACGCTGATTTATTGGCAAACAAGCTCTTTGGTCAGATTAGCCCTAAGGGGACGAGGCAGCCTCACTGTCCAGTAATCATTTCATTGTTCATTCTTTGGCACACTGTACGCTTCATGTACGGTGCAGCCTCGCTAAACATTATCTCAAACATTTTTAAAAAAAAAAAAACGCACTATCCTGCACTAAATACCAAGCAAACAGGTTAAAGTGCTACCAGCCTCCTCGCCATGCAGTGGTGAGCTGATCAAAGAGCTTAGTCAAATCGGATTTATTTATAAAGCACTTTTAACAAGCTTTCCTCACAAAGTGCTTCACAGGGCAACAAAGGACATGAAGCTTAGTCAGTGTGAACCTTCAGGAATGTCTCTGGAGACCTGAGAGGACGTTGGAATGGAGAAAAAAAAAGAGCCTGCTCATATTTATATTTGTATTTTATGTCTGAATATGTAAATACAGTGTGTGTCTGGTTGACACAGTAAATGTAGGATTTAAAAAAGCAAACAAAAAAAGGTTACACTGCCTAGTATTGTGGCTGGCATGGCCAGAAGTGGACTTTGTACAGTGTGTAAGGAATAAAATATAATGTGACATTGTATAGCTTCATTCCTGCTTTGTACAAGACTTCTAGATCTTTTTTCTATTGAATTAAAGATGCCTTAGACAGCTGCACCCAGTATTTAAAGAATTTTGTCTGTCAGGTAACAGCCTTTGTAGATTTCCCTTTGTGTTTTTTTTTTTTTTTTTTTTTAGCATAAGTTACATGCTAATGTAATAATGTCACTGACAAAAATCCCATTTTTTGAGATTTGTAATTTTTATTTTAATTGTATTTAAATATGATGAGTTTCCCCCCTGAAGTGAGACATTTATATTGCTTGATTTCTGTGAATGAAATGCTTTCTCCCTTTCGAAACTCTGATTTCATATGTTCTACAACAGCCTGTGCTCCTTGTATTTCAGGAGATCCGGAGATCTAGCAATTAATTTTATAACTTGTATAAAGGTGCTTATTACAGAGAGCTTGCTCCTTTTCTACAGTCACCCCCTCAATAAAGAATTCAAACTGTTTTGTCAGATTATTTTCTTATTCTTTTTCCCCCTGCTTTTTTTTTTTTTTAATATTTATTTTTATTTTGTGCGTCTTCTAATGTGAGACATTTTCTTTTCAATCCAGACAACAAACCACTACAATAATATACACACATAATAATCTGTACACACCTGTACAATCCAACTGTTGTGCCATAAAGTTTCCTTTCCTGCTGTCTGTAATGCTCAGCTTTTCTTGTTGTCACAGTAATAGAGGTGTTCATTCACTTCTATGTTTGGCATTGAGTTCATAGTTAGTGCTGCTATTGGACTGGACTGCATTTTAATGACGGCTGTTTCCACTATTCTCATACAAAATATAACCACAGAAATACAGAAAACAACATACTAAACAAAAAATAAATAATAAAATACGCCAGGGTATTACAAAAAACAGAAACAGAAGGAAAAACTGAAAAAGGCACTGAAAGCCCTGCACACATTATTTTTGTTACGATGAAATTTGTGATAGTGTTCCATTTCCCTGATGAACAATTTAAGACTTTTAATTTGAAACGCCGGCCCTGTTGCGTCATCAGGAGTGGACACAGATTCTAACGCAAAACAAAACATACGGAAGCCGGTGCGACTTGACCATTACTATATCTGAATAATGATGCCACTTTATCGAGTTATATGCATTTAGTTGAGTTATATTATATATATTTATAGATGCATCTTAGCATGAAGTGCAGGTTAAAACTTGAGAGTCATAATAAACCTGGTGTGTACTGTTAAAGTGGAAATAAAATAAGACACAATGATTGCAGCGTCTGAATGAAAGAGTGCGGTTTGAAAGGTGAGGACGCCCCCTTCCTGTCATGATGTGAAGGATGAGGAATGTCACTTAATACAGTCCTAATCAAAATCTTAAGACCAATTGAGAAATTGCAAGAATTTACATTTTGAACTGTTGGATCTTAAGAAGGTTCTAAGTAGAGCTTCAAAATGCAAAAAGAAGAAATGGGAGTGACAAAAAAACAAACAAACAAACAAAAAACAACAACTGAGTAAGCAATTTATTGCAAACAACCATTAAACTGAAATAGGCTGTTCATCAGCTGATCAAAAGTTTAAGACCACTGCCTTTAAAAGCCCAAATCTTCGCAAAAATGTGGATTCAGTGTCATTTTCTGTCAGGTATCCACACTGTCATGACCTCCTGATGGCAAAGGCAAAAAAGCTTTCTGTCTTTGAACGCGGTTGGATTGTTGAGCTGCATAAGCAAGGCCTCTCGCAGCGTGCCATTGCTGCTGAGGTTGGACGCAGTAAGACAGTCATTTTAAACTTCTTAAAAGGTCCTGAGGGTTATGGAACAAAAAAGTCAAGTGGTAGACCCAAAAAAAATTCTCTGATGAGAAAAAATGTAACCTTGATGGCCCTGATGGCTTCCAACATTACTGGCATGACAAGGAGATCCCACCTGAGATGTTTTCTACACGGCACAGTGGAGGGGGCGCCATCATGATCTGGGGGGCTTTTTCCTTCAATGGAACAGTGGAGCTTCAGGTTGTGCAGAGGCGTCAAGAGGCGTCTTTTTGCATTTTGAAGCTCTACTTAGAACCCTCTTAAGACCCAACAGTGCAAAGTGTAAATTCTTGCAATTGCTCAACTGGTCTTAAGATTTTGATCAGGACTGTATCTCAACCATAACTGAGTCCAGTGTGAGTGTTGGAGAGGGTCACCATTAAAAGTAATTTATAACTTTATTTCATCTTTACCTTATGGATAGGTTACTTTGCAATGTTGCATTTTAAAATCAGTAATTAACAACAGGAACATCGTAAAGTAAGTATTTAATTAAGTTTGGCTTAATTAAAAGAAACCTGACAGAGTTCTGTAGTTTTACTGACATCAAAAATACGCCGAAACAATATTTTTTGTGTTGAATTAAAATGCAATGCAAGACTACAGCTCTGGTTTGTTCTGTTTCACTGTCCAAAAATCAAACAAGAAGAAAAAAAAAATCATTTAACATTTTATGAGAAGCTATAAGTTACATTAGGCCCAACACTGGGTCGCATTTGATTTGGTGCAGAAAAACAAATAAATAAACAGAATCATTTTGGTAGGAAAAATCTCCTGAAATTCATCATTCAGAGGACTCCGAGAGGACTGTGTAGAAAAATGTTTTGTACCAAACGCCCTTTCAAAGCTGCTGCTGTATTTTGTTTCACTTTATTTCCTATTATTTTGTGCCATCAATCCCTCTGTAACAGAAGGTGTTACCTCTTTGAACTGTGGATATTTCATTTTGCAAATCAACAACAACAATAATAATGATAGTAATAAATCTTTAATGCTTTTTCAAGTCAGGGTGTAACCGACTAATCATGATCTGATTCTCATTTGATTTTGCATCAAGGTCCAAAGTCCAACATCCAACCTCAAAGCGCATGTCTCAGATCAGTAATAACACAATAACACTAAACAATAATAATCCACATTTATCAAGTGACTTGCACATGGAAAACGAACTTTGTGCAGCTCTCAGCTATTATCAGCATTAACTGCCGTTCAAAAGGCAGCTGTGTTTCCTTCCTATATAAACAACACAACCCTTTTACATCTAAATCAATGAATTTTAATACTCACATTATTGCTGCTCCTTATATCAAGTTTTATGAGTCAACTTTGGAGAGAAAACACTCTCCACTCGATGGTTTAATGTTTGAGTGGTGGTGGAAATTCACCTGTATGTGTTTGGATCACACACTAAGCCTCTTCACCAAACACAACCAGGTAACCATCATCATCCCGTTTGTCTTGTCATCACCTTGTTCAACCAATGACAAGTTAGTATCCATCAGCTGTCCCTCCTGCTGTCCTCACCCCGTCACAGGTGCTTCCCTCGCCCCTCTGATATGACGTGCTCAGGCACAGCGCGGGTGTACCACTCCGACCAGCCGCCGTCATACACGTACACCCCCGGGTGCCCGCACTCGTGTGCTGCCAGCGCCACGTGGCACGCCGTCACGGCCGAGCCACAGGAGACGCAGACGGGGCGGCTGAGGTCGACGCCGGCCCGGGAGAACAGGGCCCGCAGACCCTCCTGGGGCAGGAAGTGACCTGAGGGAGACAGGAAGGAGTTGAAGGGCATGCTGACCGAACCGGGGATGTGGCCGGGCTCAGTGTCTGTCAGAGAGAGAGAGAGAGACAGGGAAGAGTGAGACACATCGACAGGATCTTTCAAGTTTTATTTTAACTGCCAGTTTTCATCTTCATATATCCCTCTGACCTGTTTTTCACCACAGGGGTCAGCGCACAGGGACAACCAGCAAAGATTTCAACTTCTTACTTAAGGCTGTCAGCGAACAAAACACTTTTTTTTTTATCAAGAGCAAACACAAAGACAAGCTGTGAACACTGGTCCAAGGAGCATCATATCATTCTTACTGAACACAGATATCTAGGCTAGGCAAGTTTATTTATATAGTGTTTCATTTTCTGCTGTCTATAATGCTCAGTTTTCTTTTTGTCACAGTAATAGAGGTGTTCATTCACTTCTATGTTTGGCATTGAGCTCATAGTTAGTGCTGCTGTTGGACTGGACTGCATTTTATTGAGAGCTGTTTCCACTATTCTGTCCCCCTCACTGTATATAAATAGGGAGGACAAAAAATTAGAAACACCTCTCCATATAATGTAGTCCAGTGCAATGCCTCTGCAAACTACAACCTCAGAAATAAATACAGAATTAAATTGGCACATCCTCAACAATGTCAACACAAACTGAACATTATAAACTTTGTTAAAAGGCAGAAATTATGTCAGAGCTGCTGACCTGAACTGCATTAGACAGGTGGAGCTGATAAAGTGGACACTGACTGTACATATACATATAATGTTATGCTGTATAATTTGTGTTTCTTTTTTTTAGGGCGTGAAGCCGAGAGAAAGAAAAGGGACGTGCTGTGTAACGAAACGAAGAAATAAATACGTCAAAATGTCATGACATTCATGAATAAACACAGAATAAATGAGAACTACGTGAAAGGCTACTTCTGGGCTACAATGAATAAGTAATCATTTTTCCACGAATGATCTCTCACTCGCTTTATTAATTTTAAATAAGAATAATGAGAATAAGAATTAGAATAAGAATACGAATACGAATAAGAAAGTGGCAAAATGTTGAGAAATTTTCCAAACCAAAGGCATCACAACCTGCTCGTTCACATCTCTGCTGCAGCCGAAGCCGAAGATGTTAACAGAAAAAAAGAAAGAAAAAAAAGCTGTTGCCATACCTTGTTAGTGGCTCATAATCACACTGCACGCGCGTGCTGCAATAAACGCCTGATCAGCTTTGAATGCACCCGTCAGCCTTTTATAATAATTATTATTAGTAGTATTAGCCTTTCAGTCCATTTTCATGACTCGCAGCAAATATCCACCAGCCTGGCAAATCGCCTGAAACAAATCCGGTTAGAGAACTTTTTTTTCAAATATCATTTACAGAATATTAACTCGACAATTTAAGGGATCCAAAATTTAAAAATTAGTGATGGAATAAAACGCATTTTTTTCTTTATTCATAAACTTGAAACAGCTAGAAAAATCACGCTCTAAACATGGTGTTTTTATTTTATTTTATTTTTTTAACACTCGTGTTGTTGGAGCCACGGGGGCCTAACAG
>OMLB01021822.1:9045-24695 GCA_900302555.1 Myripristis jacobus
TGTAATTGTTAATTGTCTTTCTGATGACCTAACCTGACCTGTGCAATCGAGCCACGCTTTAAAACTTAAATGAGGCTGACTCATTATCATGCACATTTCATATGGTGAGAAGTTACTGTGTCACACAACACAGCAGGAAGTGTGTGTGGGCTACGACCTGCTGTCTGCACATATTATGGTAAATTATCCTGTTCATAAGGACCATCACATTCAATCACTTTCCCTGAACGCAGCACTGAAAAAGAAGAAGGAAAAAAAGTTTACTTCCCTGATCACTTAAAATAAGCATCTGTGCCAAAAGCAGAGAGGTGATGGTGGTTGGCAGCCTTCCCGAAAGCATAATAATAAAAAATCTGTTTCATGAGCAGCTTTCCTCGCTCCGCTGGAGCAATATGTACCCAATTTTCTCATGGCTCCAGCAGCAGGGACTTTAGCTGAATCTAATCATAAAGGTAGGAAGATTTTTCCACCTAAAATATCAGCACAGTTTACAGTATGTTACAACACGGAAGTTTAACAAGGAGGGAGAGCCTTTGGAGAATAGCAGTCTTTACACTTTGTAAGCAAAACATGAATTATGAAAAACAGACCTTAACTTCAATGCATAATTAGAGATGGGTGTTAAGAGAGAGAGAGAGAGAGAGAAGAAAGAGAGAGAGAGAAAGAGGGAGAGGATCCCTTTGCAGCTTGCAGACTTGGTAATTAACTCTGTGCTGGTGCGAGGAGTTTGGGGATGCGCTCACGGACAAAATGAACTCCCAACGACAAATCGCACTTGTATTTTTCTCTACAAAACATTTTACACAATTTTGCAGGTCTACCTGAATGTCAGTAAGCAACTTTGCAAAGTGCATGTATATGTATGTGAGTGTGTGTGTGTGTGTGTGTGTGTGTGTGTGTGTGTGCGTGCGCGCATGTGGGTGGAGCCCTCACTCCAAAAAAAAAAATCCAAAAGGGCAAACAAACACATGGATTTCTTGGCCAAGCCCAACATTGCAGTATATGGACAGAGCAAAGTTCAAACTATAAACCCTTATGGCTGGAAAAAACATATTTGGCCACCCTGATTTATGTTAATGTGTGATGTGAACTCGATCCAGTAATTAGAGGGAGAGGAAGAGATTCAGAGGCCTGGCAACCATCACGCAGAAATAACACAACAGCCTCATAACCAAACATTTACTGTGTGTTAATGGACGCTTATGTTTTCATTTTCTGAGGAATTGTTATTTTAGGAACAATAAAATATCTTTGACAGATTTTTTTTTTCTGTTTTTGGAGGGCAAGTTGTGACTGCACTGTGAATTCTGCTGGTTCTCAAGAACTCACGGTCTCTAAAATCAGCCAGCAGCGCAGACAGAAAGAGACGAGTGGTGCAGTTAAAAGGCAGCAGAGATAAATGCTGTTATCCTTTTCAAACAACTGTCCCGCTGCCTGCAATGGGTGTCAGTCAGTTTGGTATGGAAAGGTGTGTTTGTGATTCCAACATTTTTGATCGCTGTAATGGAGAGCAAAGATCAAACAAAAATTAGCCAGAAATATAATTGGAAGGCATTTCTAAAGGAAATAAAAGAAAAAAACAAAAACTTAAAAACAAACAGAAAAATCACATGAGTGGAGCTTTCATGACCAGCCCCCCCTCTAAGCTAGTATTTTTGTGACCCACATCTAAAAATTTCAGTTATCAGTCATTGCTCCACTTTGTCTCCTGAAATGCAACTTTTTATCGCTGAATGCACTAATGCTCCTGCCTTCTTCCAGACAACGTGGTCTCAAGCATGTTGTTGTTGAAACTGGAACTAGCAGGCACACTTATGCAGTGTGCTTACAGTCACATCCACAATTGCAGAAGAAGCTTAAATTCCTGTGTTTCCTCTGTATTCATTTAGCAGTGGTACACCCCCACAGCAAGGGCGTTACCAAAGACAGGAAAAAAGCAAGATGGTTGACTCAGGGGCTACTTCCATCAGCATTTCTGGAAAAAAGCTACACGGCCTGCCTTGGCCTGGAAACTTTGTTAGCCTTTTTTTTCTTGTACCAATAAAACTACGTGAGTCTTATTTGTCTTATATCAGCAACACTGTAGTGTGTTTAACTCAGATTGTTATACTATAGATCTCCAAAAAAAAAAAAAAAAAGAAATGTAAATTAACCAAGCTCTGCCAATGGTATGACTAGCTAACACTAGCTTCAAACATGAGCTCTACTATAGGCAGCAGCTACAGTTTTTGCTGACATAGTCTCTCATTAATTTTGACCCAAGTTGGTCTTCTTGCTGTATCTATCCTTTTTGATATTACCACCACTTCAAGAAAAAAAATGTGAAAGTAAAATTAATCTCACAATTTAGTCTTACTAATATCTGAAACTAAGCTAAGTGTAGTCCAAACGTTTTAGAAGTAATGACTATATTATTACTAAAAACATTTCTAGAGCTAAAATGTCAATGTGAAATGTACCTTAGACCTAAATAGCAATCAGAATCAGAATCAGAAAAACTTTATTGATCCCTGAAGAGAAACAAATATGGAACAAAAGCAGAATTGTCACCCAAAGCACCACGGTTGTATAAACAGATAGAGGAAACGCCTGTATCAGCAGCTTTACAAAGCAACAGTGATGGGAATTGCGGCTCTTTGACAGGAACCAGCTCTTATTGCTGCTTGTTTTGTCATTTTGTTTCTCTTTATTAGGCTATTATTCTCTTTTATTTATTTATTTGTAGTTTGTTCCTATATTGTTCAATTCTAAGAGTTTTAAGCTATATGGGTATAGAAGGTCACTCCTATGCCTATGAACATGCCGCCACAAAGTGTCATCAGAGACATTATCATATGTATTACCATTAGGTAGGTTCTATCTTTAGACGACTTTGGTGACATTCTCAAATATGAGTCCCAAAATAGTTCCTGGGCAAGATTTCAGTTTATTCAATTTCAGAACAACTGAAACAACTCAACTGTTTAATTTGACTGCAATCGAAATTGTTCTTCTTTTTTTTTTAAAGCATGTTTTCTTTATTTGATAGTGACAGTAGAGAGAGACAGGAAAGGCAGGGGAGAGAGAGGGGATGACACGCAGCAAAGGGCCCAGGCAGGATTCGAACCCAGGACGCTGCAGTAAGGGCATCATATGTGGTACGTGCTCCACCAAGTGAGCTACCAGGGTAGCCCCTAAAATTGTTCAATGTTAATTCCCTTTCTCACCCAATCATAACCCAAATGGTCTCTCTAATGGGGATCATAATGAGGTCGCCAGGCAGCCTCCAATAAAACAGAAAGTCTCTTGGCCAGTATGACTCCATTCCAAAGAATCGATTCATTTGCAAACGACGCAACACTACAAAGCAACCAACTGCGTCACATTCAGCGTCACACACAAACAGCTATCTAGGCTGACCTGATTAAAGGCCTGGCACCCTGTCTTGTCCTTAGCCCAGTTTTCCCAGAAGAAGGGGTGCCAGGCAGGCGGTGAGGTTGGAGCTGAGGGGCTTTGAGTCTCATGTTAGGTGTTTGAGCCAGAATGTGTAGGGGATGCCAAATGTGTCGCCCAGATGTACCCACACACTCATATAAAGTGGTGTGATGAAGGCTTTAATAGAGAGAGGCCAATCTTAACAACACATGACGGGCTATAACAGAAATACTAGGTCCTGTAAAGTTTAATATGCAGGAACGGTGCCAAATTTTATCAGATTAAGAGCAGCCCTCTAAATATTACACATTTTTTTTCTCCTTTGAACCAGGATGATGGATCCAATTTCAGCAGACATGCCTGAAACATGACTTTGCCCCCTCTTCATGTGTTTGAATCATATTATGAATCACAACCAGCGATCCAGTTAACATGTCATCCATTCATACTCCGATGCGATTAAAGTGCATGGCTGGCGAATTAAGACTGGCTTTCTAAAAACAGAAGCTTGTGCATGTGTTGCTCTGCGAAGGCTGCACTTTCACACTTCAAACACAGGAGTGAGATTCAGCTGATCAGCTAATTCTAGGATTTCATTCACACAGGATACACCATGTGCCTCCACTTGGATGGCTTCTGCTTTCGGGGTAGACAGATACATTGCTTTGCTGATATTGGTGTTGTGTTCAAAGTTCTTCTCTGACTGCAGCTACTGGAAACCTCACATTTTATTTCTTAATTTATTTTTACTACAATGTCTCAGTTATGTATCCCAGATCATTCAAATTATTGAATAGCTGGGTGAGTCACCTTGCATTAAAGACTGTCTATAACCCCTGAAAGAATTGAATTAGTCTTGGTTTCAGTGAGGTGTTGTCCAGTAATCGCCTAAGTTGTTATCCTTGTTATTTTTGGAATGGAACAATGTCATATTTTAAAGGACCATACCGGTGATTTTGAATGTTTGGCCTGTGTACTACAATTTCACCACATTTTACACTGCAACAAACCATATTGCAAGCATTTTGCTCTTCTACTCGATGTGAATGATTATTTGGGAGAAACACTAAATCCATGTCATTTTCAGCGTGAGCATTTTTTAACTGGTCAAATTCTACTTTGCTTGTGGCTGCAGGACAGACCATAGTGGTTAACCTGTGGTGGGAAACTACAACAGTTTTCATCCATTTGAGGTGAGTTGATACCGTCAGGGTAGCCTGTGTTTGGGAAAAGAGCAGGCAGTCCATGCAGCAGGCTGGACACTACTGCTAATTCAGCCCTGAGCCTTCTGACTGACCAGATTCACTGGGGTGAAGAGTGAGGAGCGTGTTGGGGAGAGGGGAGGGCTTGAGTGTAATATATAATGAAAATGAGCTGGGTTCAGACTCCCGTTCCTCTGGTCATTATGTGACCATTTAGGCCGGCTTTAGCCCCTTCCCTCTCACCCTGAGGGCCTCTCCATCTCAGGGCTAGCAGCTAATTAGCATGAGGAGGCTCAGCTAATGCCGAGACGGCTCTCTCTGATCACATTCACTCGATGTCTGAGGACGCATGGAGAGATGAAATTAGAGTGATTAATTAGGCTTTGACACTCCGCCAAAGGTTCTCAATTTAGCACTGTCACATCAATAAAAAAAGGCATCTCCTCAACCGCATGCGAGGGCGACCTAAAGCAAAACGACGTGGGGGTATTACCAACAATTAAGACCAATTAGTGGGAGCAACCCTCCATTGGGAAGACATACATAAACACATGACAGAGCACTGAGAAAGCTGGGTGCCCCCCACCACCACTCCTTCCACATGTGGAATACAACTTTGTGTCATTGTCAAAAGTGCATCTGAATAGAGTCGCCCTTTTGTGTCATTTTGCACCCTGGTGATTATAGAAAATATGACTTTTTTAGAGCTCTAATAAAGGCCTCTGTTGAATACATATCCATAACTTAATACATGACCACTGAATACTTGATTGGTCAATTAAAGCGTTCTGCAGTCTAGCATTTCCAAAGAACTTAAATGAAGTATAACAGGCACTGTAGTGAGCGGGCTGCAGATTGTGGAGCTTTGCCAGGCAATGCAGACAAGGCAACAAGATGTATGTTATTTTTTAAATTTCACATCACCATTATAAAATAAAGTGTAACAAATTAAATTTAAACGTGAAATAAACATTGCATGCATATGTTTTAAAATGGGAATACAAAATAAGAATGATATAAAATAAAGTACATAAATTCAAAAGATAAATAATAAACATGAAATAAAGAGAATTTAAAAACAAACAAACACATACACACACAAAAAAAAAAACTTCAAACATGCCAGTGTGTCACCACATTAATAAAGGGTTTGGATTTGGATGGATTCTTACCATGTCATATTCTAAATACAAATGATAAAAAACAAACAAATAAATAAATAAATATAAACAATTAATTACTTTGGCTCCTTCACTCAAAAACAAAAATAGCAAGCCAAGGCTATAACTGTAAAGATTAGGTCATATAAAAAATGTTGATTCCCACAGAGAATGTGAAGCTGATGTCATGGTTGACTGGTTGAATATCGGCGAGGCTCATTGGTATCGTAGTAGATGTCATGGAAACAAGTAAACGCTATGATATAAAACACATTTTCTCGGATATCAAGGGAAAATATTTACCATTCCTGGTTGTAGCAGCAAGGAAGGAAAAAAATGCCTCTGTCAAAGATTGAGACCCTTCACAAGAGGGGTTGGCTGTGATCGTGGAGAGTTTACCTTTCAATAGGCAGATGAGCACATGAGAACAATGTGGCATGACGCAACTTCACATTCTCTGTACTCCCACACAGATCTTATACATCCATGGTATAAACTGACTGCTGCTTTGGTGTGGTTTGGCGCCGAGCCCGACCTGAACCAGACAGGTATTCTTTATTGTGTCCAAATCCCGAAATGTTGCTTGTCCTCCATCTCTAGGTTCCATTTCCTGCCTGAAAACACCTATGTGTCGCCTTCAGTGTTGACATGTAACTCCAGCACTATACAGGAAGTTGCTCAGAACAGACAGCAGGTCCATCATTTTTCACTAAAATAATGCCAATGTGACTGACCCCAACCCCAACCCTAACATAATTTCTATATTTTTGTCCAAACCCGGCCCCACCAGTCAGGTCCTGACAGTTCTGACGGACTCAGGTCGGGTATCCACACTTTACTACATACACAGAAAGACAGAAGGACAGCTCAGTTCAGTAGCTTACTGGCAATAGCCAGCGTCAAAAAGACCATTTACATCCATTATCAAGACTACTGGACCTGAACCACTGCAGATAGGAAAGAGGTGAGCAAGAAACTTTGGCTGCCTGCTGTGGGCTAATGCTTTAAATGGTTTCCATTCATTACACTACAATACAAATATGAACTCTCAGAAACTTCAACCTTTCTTCACACCAGTATTCCATCACTGTAACAAAGTTGTCCACATTGGTTTTCCAAAAAGAAGCGGCACTGCTGTGTTTTGATGACCTGAAATTGGGCAGATTGAAGCAGTACCGCAAGAAAATAGTTCCCAGAGAACATTTGCTTCCACACTGAATTATAATTTTTTTGCTTTATGAATGGAGATGACGTTGTTAAATGCAGAATCATTATAAGGTGGGCGTTTCAACCAAGAATTCATTATTTAAAAATAAAGGGATGTTGATAATTTGTTGTGAAATCTTTAGTGCTGCTGCATGATTAACAAAATGGTTTGCTGCAATGTGGTTAAATTGTGGTAAATGGGCCAAACATTCAAAATCACTGGTATGGTGCTTTAACTGGCAATGGAATATAACTAAACCTATTCATAGCCAATATCTTCAGTCAAACACCTGACTTTTTCCATTTTGTGCCTTAATCACATTCATTTAACAGCCTCGCAGCTTAACACAAAACCCAAACGTTGCACAGATCTCCACAGTCCTCACCTTGACAGACAAGGAGGAGAGCTCATTTAATCCAATCCAGCCATTACCATGTCTGGGGGAAAGGACTGCCTTGAACAACCTGAGAAGAAACACTGCTTCATTATCCTCTTCCCCAAGTGACAAATCCTCCCTGAATGGAGCAGAATGTAAAAGTTTCCCTGGGACACGCCGGGCTCCTGCTCTATTTAGATATACAGTGAAGTGCTGTCAGGGCGGCAGCGTGGCGCTTGGCGGAGCGCGGCAGGTTTGGGATCGGCACTTAGCATGGCGGGGGAGCCGGGCTGGGAGCTGCCGGGCTGACTGGCTCTCCCTATGGGTGCCGGTGTTAGCGCGGCACAGGCAGCTGTCAGCAGAGAGGTGGCATTTCCTGGTCTGACGCTGACAGAGGCTGTCTGCAGGCAGCAGGAGCGCTGCTAGACTGACACCCTGTTTATTCACTGATGACATCCAGGGCCGGGGATGGGTGTCGCTGGCATTTTGATTCACCTAGCAATGTGAAAACTTCCCGAAACACCATGTGATGAAGTCTTTGTAGAGTACACATAACCAGAATAATTGAGGAGTTCCAGCGTGTGTGTGGGCCCCATCATCCCTGCCGCCTGGCTGTGCAAGGCTAGGCTAGCATGGGACTGCACATACGTGCGCGCGCGCGCACACACACACACACACACACACACACACACACAGCCAGAGAGACAGAGAACACATTCTCTCACACATAGTTCCACCCACACATTCAGTGCAAAATCTGTCCCAGATTTGCTGCCCCCGAAAAACATTGAGTCTAAACCAAAAATTTCTCCAAAAAAGATGTGGGTCCTGATAGATATCATATAATGTACCCTATACTGTAAAATAAAATACCCACATAGCCTGTCTAACATCTGTCAATGTCAGACAAAACTATCATCACAGCAAATGAGAATGTGCAAGATTTAGGTTTAGGTGAGGATGTAGCAGAGGGTAAAGCCACTGTAACTCAATTTTCCCACCTATTTATTTGCAGAGTAGAGTTTGAGGCCTTTTTATACTGACATAGATCTTGATGAGGCAAATTCATAGTGTACACTGCAATATGTTTAATATAATCTTTATTAATGTAGGGAATTTTAAAAGGACCATACTAGTGATTTTGGATGTTTGGAGAGTTCACCAAGATATTACCTTATAGCAAACCATTTTGCAAATCATGCAATTGGTTTCAAAGTTGAATTTTGTGACCCTTTCACTCCGCCCACTTTATTATGGTGATGGAATACTGATGGGAAGAAGGTTTGAAGTTTATCAAAGTCCATTTTCATATTGTAAAGAAATGAATGGAATCAAATGGCTGGATAAAAGGTAGCATGAATGATGTTGCAGTTCTAAAATACAACTGCTTGCTTTGGGAGAAGATTAGCAGAAACACAAGCAAAATCACTGGTATAGCCCTTTAAAGAAACACAAAACAATTTTTTGTTTTTTTGGAAATACTTTTTGGTGCTGACATGCTGAATTGAATTTTGTGGCTGTATGGCTTATGATATGCATTACATGGTCAGGCGTTACTTTTTGTTAACCTCCAGATCACTGTGTTTAGTTTAGCTTGGCTGCACATATACAGACATTATATAACACTTTTAAAAAAAAGAAACACATAGTGTGCATGAGGTGAAAAAGAAAGAAACCACATGGGGCTCATATGTTCAACTCAAAAGATCAAGATAAGAAATAAATCAGACGGCAGAAAGCCACCCATCACTGAATCAACAAGGAAGAAAATGTACGTACAGCTCAGAGTCAACTAGCTGTGGGAACTGGCAGGTATATCCCAGCCCAATTCAGTTTCAGTGCTCGGGGTCACAATTAAATTTTATTGATTCCCTCTAGACTGTGATTCAATACAATGTAGCATTCTTTTATATTCTTTTCCCATCATTTGACTGCAGAAAACACCTCTAACAGCATAATTATCACATCTTTGTCACTGTTGTTCCGTGATGAACTGAGACAGAAGAAAAAGGAGTGAAAAGGAGAGAGAGAGAGAGAGAGAGAGAGAAAAGGAAAATCCCCAGCAAAGATTCCACAGGGTCATCTCCTAATTTCCCCCCACATTCAGGGAAACCCGTCTCACACTTTGGACTGTTTCAGCTTTGACATTGCATGAGCAAGCCTGGGAAGAAATAGATGAGGAAAAGGTCAAAGGTCGTGTTTCAGAGCCACATTCGCTGACTGTTTCATCTGACAAGCATGTAAGTAGATTGCAGTGAAAGATGAGACATTTATCTTTGCAAACGAGAACCACTATTTTTAGATGAACTGAATCATCCCCCTACACCTTAGTGTCAAGCCAAAAGCAGAGGTTTCAATGTTTTTTTTTTCATGTTCTAGACCCCCAAATAACCCTCTGCCACAGTCCTGACTCCCATTTGATCAGATTTAGTCCCAGCTGTCATTCTATGCAATCTCCAACTGGGCTGCAATTGAGTGAATTCAATAATATATAGTCAAGTTAAACTATTGCACATTTTGGTGGGTTACTCAGGAACCCCCTCAGTGACAGCAGGATGTTCCCAAATACCACTTTGAGAACCACAAATATAAAATGTCAGTTTAAAAGTAGCACTTGCCAAGCACCCCAAAAAATAAGTACTACTACTAGTACTACTTTCTTTGGAACTTTTGTTTGCATGAAAACTTTAAGTGATAAGGCAATAGCATTCTGATGGCTTCCATAATTGCATTATATGTGTACTTTCACTTGAAACAAGATTTTGAGGTGGGGTATAACTCAAGAGTTCCCAAGAGTGGGCAGAAAACCAATCCAAGCAAACATGGAAAATTAAATAATTAACACATAATCCTGAATTCCACAAATTCCAGATTCTTCTTAATGAATAAAGTCAGCTGGGAAACACTGATTCTTAGAAGCCAATACTAACTGTTAGTAATCAAGGATACCGCATTGTGACTTTAATGCTGCATCTGGCAGCTTGGCATACTGACAGCTTCAAATAGCGGTACGAGGTAACTATTTGAATAATGTCAACTTCACCATCCAGAAACTGTGCAACATGATATCAGTCATGCACACAGCATGCTCATGTCTATCCACCCACTGACACTTAATACAAAACAAAAATATCATAGGGATGACCGAGGAAAAACATTGTGATATTAGTGAGTCCAGATTTCTCTGGATGAAGTGTTCACTCATGGCTGATTAGGAGGCAGGTCAGATTTCACTATGAACCTTTGATGAGTCGCTCTTGTGTAGAGATTTCCCACTAGTCTTCAGATTTGACATCGGAGTTTAGAGTGATTCTTCACCCATAATGCATATTTTCTGTATCAAGTACTCACCGTGTGCTGCCTTCAATCCCTAGCAAAGAAAGTTTTACTTGCAAGCCTTCATGGTAAACTCTGATTCTATCAGCAAGTCCTCCAACCCATATGCCCACATAAGTAATTTGTTCCTACCCTCTAGTACAACAAACTAGCGCTTCCTATATTACCGCCCCCTACTGGTGGTAGGAGATATGCCACAAGACCTGGTGCACGTGTCAAAATGGACGCAGTTTGGTGACATTTATGCATTGAAGATACCTGGTTACAGTTAGGGTAAGGCTGACATTAAAGGTAGAAGGCCTTTGTCATCATGGTGACAACAATAAACATGCAGAAATAAATGAAATAAAACCCCTATAAGCAAATACCAGACTTGCTTCAGGTAGGAACCAAACATTTCCCAAAAAATCACATTGCTGTTATTTGCATGACCACAGAAGGTCACTTAACTTTATAATATAATTATAGGTCATAATAAACTGCTTGTACAAATGTTTTTTGGTCTTGATTCCATGGGGAAAACTGGGTTCAGGTTTTGCAGAAGTGGACCTTGCAGCAGCATTTGAGTGAAAATATGTGTGTTTGGGAAGCACTGAGCGGCGACTTGGATTATATTTAGGATGCAGATTAAGTGCCTTCAAATTTGACGAGACTTGAGTTGTGTTGAATGTCAAACCGTTGCACAAATATGCCACCTCACTAACTGATGGCATGCTAGCATGCTAGCTGGGTAACACAATAGGGGAACAACCACAACCATATTTCACATAATATTAACTGGGTTGTATCCTTTACCATGAACAAAATATTTCTTATCCATTTTAATGAATTCAAATAAAGTCCCAACATAAGCGATCTTCTATAACACTGCTGCAAGTTTAAGAGTTTAATCATTAATCTTATGAACAATAACATTTTCCTTGTTGACCTTGTTGACAGACTCATAATCCAAAACAAAAGTTAGATTTGGAAACATTGTTCTGTTCTCAAGTAATCAGATGGCTTGAACAGAGACATCTGTTGTACAAAGCATGATGATGATGAGCTTGTAAAATTGTATAATTATGGAACCAGTTTTTCCATTGAATCAGATATGGCCCGTATTTTTGGAGCATTCTTTTACCAATAAGGCTTGTGAGTACAACTTTTGTGTTTGGGGATTGAAGGCAGCACATGGTAGGGCTTGATACAAAATTTATGCATAATGGGTGAAGTAACCCTTTAAGTTGGGAAAGATTGAAATTATGTAGTCATAATGTGATGCTCATATCTATTGTGGCCTCACTTTGTCATTTATGGTATGTTTCCAAAGGTGTGTGTTTGACGTTAGGTGCTGCCCATATTTGACACAAGATGGGCGTGGCCACTCTTAATGATTGTTTGACAGTTGCAGTCTCCTATAACCGCACAAACACTTCCAGATTTCAAACCAGACCAACATGGTGGCTCTTTTGGAAACTTTCTTTGATATTACAAAACAGTTCACTGAAATACGTTTCTGAAAACATGTGAGGTGAGAAATAAACACTGCAGCTGCTGAATCTGTCTTCATTTTAGATCAACGATGGTTAGTTGGGGGTTTTCCAGAGGCAGTGAGTCATGACGGATGCTCGTAATTTGCATAAAGTAGACTAGGGCTCAACTTTATGCAAATGAGGAGATGCCAACGTGATGCACCATCTCTCGAAACACAATGCTAACAGAATACATCGCACAGTTGCCTATGTAGACAATGAATGGGAAGTGTGGAAATGACTGATCCTGTGGACACGCAACATCAAGCTGATAAGAAACCTGGATTTTTTTTGTAAATCAAAAATCTTGGCTGGTACAGTTTTAACTGCACTGAAAATTAATCCACTGGACAAAATTAGTTCCAAATGAGCTCTTTGCATGGTCTACAAGTCAAAAACATAAGGGTGAACATGCCCTGCACCGAGCTAGCAAAAAAAAAAAGGAACAACTGTATTTGCCTGCTACATACGCACATGGCACGTACAAAATGCACAGCCACACACACTCACGCACAAACAGAAACACACACTCACAGACGAGAGGAGCGCAGCTATAAATAAAGTCAGCTCATGGAGCCAAGGAGCACTGGCATATGATTGTAGGGAACATGCACATGAGAAAGGTTACAACCAGCCGGCGGCCCATTTGTCTTGTTTGGATACAAACTACTTGATTCCCCAAATGAGTGGTGAGGAATCCCGCGACATCAGCACTTAATCACAGCCTGTTCACCATTATAAATCAGTTGAACTACTGACACCTGAACTTTATTCTGTGCACACTGTAAAGGCCACAGGCGCAGGCTTACGCTATTAGCAGGAGGCTGATCCATTGTGTGTGCATTCAGGTCAGAAAGCAGGGCACGGGATACACACCGCATGCATCACCCGAGCAGTCGCGAGCGCAGAAACAATAATACAACAGGAAGAAAAACACTGAAAATGATGAATGATATCCTCACAGATTTGTCTTTCTTCTCCTTTTCATTCAAGAAGGTGCAAGAATCCTTAGGATGATGCTCAGGAAATCTGGGATTGTAAACAAATTAAAATAAAAATCTATACATTCAGGTGTATGTGCATATTGCTGCGGTCAGATGTAAATCTTGTGTCTTCGAAATATCAAGGGGGCATGCTGTAATATTTAAAATGTGCTCAAGACAGTTAACTCTTTGAGACCTGAGCAAATGCACTAGACTTCTTTTAAATTAACAAAGGAAAAAAAATAGTAAAACAATACAAGAAAATGTCAAGAAATATATTAATTATTATTATCAATATATATTTCAGACAAAATTACAAGAAAATTATCATAAAACTCACACAAAAGAATCAAGAATAAAAAGAAATGAAGTGAATTTTGTTAAGAGGGTGAACCAAAACTGTTCAAAGGTATCAAAGTGTTAATGAAGGGTGTTCGAAAACATCACAGTCACACATCAAGTTGTTAACTTTTTCATAACTCTGAGAAACAACTTTGTTTTTGTCATTTCCCATGGATTTTTTGTTGATAAAGTTTTTAAAGAGTTTTTGACGACGGTGCTCTTTTCTTTGTCTGTTAAGCTGTAATGAAGCCATTGCTGTTCACACTATCTAACCCAGTTCTTCTTCTCCTATTTATTCCAAACACACCAGGAACATCAAGCACATCACTTCCTGTGCAACACAGGATATTTCCCAGAAAGCACCTACTGGACATGCGGTGTTTAGAACAGCAAAAGCTTTCATATATCTGGTTTGGTTTTGTCAGAGTGTGTCAGAAAAGAGCTACAATTTTATGAAAATATCACAGGTACCACTTCAAAACATGAAAGCAGAGATTCCCATGACAGTAATAAAGTGATATGTGTGTGTAGTCTGTTTGAATGAACGTGTGTATGAGAGAGGGAGTACAAAATAGTGAGAGTTGTTGAGTGATTGATTGAACATGTGCAGATTGCATGTGTGTGTGTGTGTGTGTGTGTGTGTGTGTGTGTCTTTGTCTCGTTTTCGCAAAGAGCATCACACCACGTCTCTTGATGCATCAATGACATGGTCACTGAGTGTGTGTGCTCTGCAGCAGCTTGTTCGGCTGAGTTGTAAAGCCTTGTGCCCAGCTCGTCCTGTCTTTATGTGGGCTAGACAATAGGCAGACCTCCCAGCAATGCAGCTGGGCCTGGCCCTCCATACAACAGCTCTGTCTCATACACTATAAAAAAAAATCTGAGAGCAAGTCAGTGAAATTAAGTCATCACTCATTGCATGTCTACAGACTGTGTTTGTGTCAGTTTTAACTTAAAACTGATGGTGGTCAGATTCATAACGTAAAAGTATGAGTTAAAGGTCTCCACCAGTGATTCTGACTCTGATGTTAAAATAATTACCCAGTGACAACACCTTTTTCAAATGTTGTAGCCGTCAGAGACCATTTGACACTTATAGGACCATATCAGTGATTTTGAATGTTTGGCCCATTTACTACAATTTACTAGATTTTACACTGCAAAAAAAGCATTTTGTAAATCATGCAGGCCTATTAAAGATCTCTCAATACATAGTCAAAATCCCTAGATTTTAAAATTAGAATTTTTAGTGGAAACAGCCGTGTTTTACTTCTGTGGCTAACAAAGTAGTCACCATTTATAAACCATGGAGCTGGCTAACTGGCTGTGTAAAGGAAGCATTTCCACAGGGACTATCTTCCAGTGGACAGTCTGTCTCACGCCGTCTAATTTCAAGTCATCAAAACACAACAGTGCTGCTGCTTTTAGGAAAACTAATGTGGAAGACTTTATTATGGTGATGGAATACTGGTGTGAAGAAAGTCTCTGAAAGTTCATTTTCATATTATAGTGGAATGAATGGAAACCAGTGGCTGGACAAAAGGTAAGAACAAATGATACTGTAATCCTAAAATACCACTGCTTGCTTTGGGAAAAGATAAGCAGAAACAATTTTCTTAAAAGAGTGGGGACTCTGACAGTAAATTCAACTAATTGATTGTACTGTACTATTTACTTTTATTGTAGCGAATTTCCAATTTCAAGACAACAAGGGACATAATGTTTTGAAACTGAAATAACTGATTTTTTTTTTTTTTTTTACAGTGTAGTCGCCTCGGCTCCTGTACTTGGGAAAAGTTCTCGGTGATTCAACTGTCACTCATGGGCGGCCAAAAGCCCGGTGAAAGGCTCTGTGCCGGCTGAGTGGTGAGCATTTCTGAGGCCCAAATGGGTGGGGAAGAAAGACCATTGTTCGGGGCTTCCCACTCCACCGGCCTGCTTTTGGGCGCTCTGGAAATGGGGCCACAGTAAACAAACAATACGTCCCAATGAATGGATAATGATGCACATGTTTACTGAGTGTGATTTCTGCAGCACATTCTCTGTTCACTCTGTAAAAAAAGGATGCACAGAAAAAGAAGGGTTTAATTCACTTAGGCAGCTTTTATTTGATACCCCC